>MU224190.1:2033157-2044395 GCA_018584345.1 Thuja plicata | reverse complement strand
AATGGAAGGATGTCTTCAATCTCTTGCTTGTAGATCTCCAACACCAAGTCTTGAATGGATTCTTGAACTTGACAAGGGCTTTGGAAGAAGATGGATGGAGAGATCACCAAAAGGGCACTTTTTTTTTTTGGCCTGAATCCTTCAATGGCCTCCAATGGATCTCTTTCATGAAAATGGATACTTGAGAATGATGGATGCTTGCTTGAAATTTTGCATAATTGCTTGCTTGGGCTTCACTTCATAAGGATGCTTGATGCTTGATTAGAAGACTTCAATTGCTTGATCGTGGTTAGAGAAAAAGAGAGGAGAAAGCTCCCTTTTATATGAAACTAGGGCACAATCTTCTAAGGAGGCCTACATAGGATAATTAAATCATCATTTAAGCCTTTACCCCTAGGAGAGGACCTATATTAAATATAATTTAGGAATCAACCGATTTGGAACCTGAAATAGCCGACCCCGAAGCGGGAATAGACATTTTGTGAAGACCGACATCTCAGAAACCAAAAGTTCCCAGGATTTGGACCCTGGGACAGGGTCGAGGTCGGCCCTGTCCTAGGACAGGGCTGAGGTCAACCCTGTCCTAAGGCAGGGCCGAGGTCGACCCTGTCCTAGGAGGTCGACCCTGTCCCCAGATCCCAGGATCACAGGTCAGAGACCCAGAATGCAGTATTTAGGTCAGGAAATGGAGGTTAGAAAGGCAGGTCAGGGAGGAAGCCATGTCAAGATCAGGAACCCATGAAGAGGTGCTTGTCATGACCCCAAACCACTCACTCGGAAGGCTAAACAAGTTTCGTATGGAAGTGCTTCTATTTTCTGACTATACAAGACTTACTCAAACCACTTGAACTTTCCCTACACATTCACACTAAACTTGTGCAGAAGTGTCTATCCAAGAGAAAAAATGAACACTCCCTCTTACCAAGGAAGGAATTCTTCCCCAATCCAAGTTTGTCTCTAAAAGCCTCAAACTTCTCTTTTTCTAAGGGCTTGGTCAAAATATCAACTACCTCATGCACAACAGTTTCATTGCTCCATTATAAACTGTCTTTGACAATGTGATATACGGTCTCTATGTGCTTGGACCTATCATGAAACTCTAGACTCTCTAAGAGTTTGACAAAACTCTAATTATCACAGTAAATGATCGTGGAGTCCAACTCCTTATCAAATAACCTTGCAAGTAACTTACAAAGTCTAATGACCTCACAACTAGCAGTACTAACTAACATATACTTTGGCTCTATTGTGCTTAGTGCCACTAAAGTCTACTTCCTTCAAAACCAAGATACAATTCTTAAACCCAAGCTAAAGAAACACCCTAAGACGCTTTTCCTATTTGTTGCACTACATACCCAACTGAACCTTGTATACCCCTACAACTTCACTTCACCATCTCTAAGATATCTCAAGCCATATTCCAATATGCCTTTCAAATATTTGAGCAAATACTTTGCTGCTAACCAATGCTCATGTTTGGCCTCCACCATGAATTGACTCGAGGTGCTCATTGCAAAACATATATTTGGTTTGGTGTTGACCAAATACATCAAGAAACCTATCAACTATCTATACAATGTGGGATCGGTGTAACTAATACAACTCGCAACCACAAAGAAATAAACATGAACTATCTTGTTACATATAATTTTCCAGTCCTTTAAAAATTTGTCTTTCATTCCTTCGAATGACAATCTGTATATCAAACTTCTATCTAAAAATCTCATCTCTCAAAAATCAACATTACTTACAAAAAACATCAATATCACTTATAAGGATGTGATCGAAGATAAATCTCAATAATTAATGCATATAAGACCTTTCACTTTTTTCCTCGAAGGGAAATTCAAAATAGACTAACTCGAACCACTTAAACTTGTCCCTGCACATACATGCTAAACTTGTGTGGAAGTTCCTATCCAAGCTAAAAACTCAACATTGAATAGAATTATATTTACACAAATCAACGATCAAAGCCACTAAATCCAACTATCATTGTCAAGGAAGTAGCAACATAAAACTACATGTTATAATAGACATAGATATATAAATGGTGTATATGTTATGCACATAATGATGGGTTAGACTTCTCCCCAAATTTATCCAACAATCTTAAATGTTAGCACCTATTTCTAAATCTGGGTAGTGGAATATGTTTTGCTAAAGTGATCTGGGCAATCATAAGTAAATTTTGATGGTTTCATTTAGATAGATCTTTGGCTTAATGAAAATTCTTATTATGCCTTGCTCCAAGACTTTCAAGTATATGTTTGGACACTTTTTCAGGTTGTCTTATAATGGCAAGTGTTCTTCGATGGAAGTGGTGCATTTTATTATTCCTCTTGATTGATTAAATGCCTAGTGGATTTTGAAGATAGTTCCCCTCTTTCTCTGTGGATCAGACATGTAGTGACAATGCTTCATCTTGAAAGTTGGTCAAGTACAAGTACATTATAATGGCAAAGATGATGAAGATTAAGATCAAAGGTTTCTAGCTTCATAGTGGTTTTCCAATTTATTTGCAATCTGGCAAGATTGAATCATATGTTATATCTTTAGATATTTTTGTGAGAATTAAAGGCGAGATGCATTATAACATTGGACAAACCCCTGATGAGTTCTTTCATCACCATGACTATGGAAGTAGTCCAAGGCTACCTATGAGAAAGACAAAGGTCCAACCTCTAGAAATCTCACTTGCTTTTATGTAGTACTATGAAGAGAGCAATAAGTTTCAAGAATAACATTAGGACATAGGATATCACCCTAAGAGTTCAACTGATGTTCTTCAATGGCTATGTGTTGCCCCATTTTTGGCACCTATAGGAAAAATGTTCTAGGTCAAATCATCCAATTTTTCAAAACCTTTATTGCCTTAGTCTTTTTTCATTTAGTCAGAATTTCAAGTTTTAGGTGCAACTCTGGAACTATCGCCAGAATCCAACCCATCTATCAGAATTACTCTATTCCCAGTATTTTTCATCTCTTTCAGTCGGTCTCGCCCTTTGTCAGTCAAGTCAGTTGTGTTATGTTCTTTTGATATCAAGCTTTGGAGTTGGCAACGACTTCTGGAATCATCATCGAGATCTGGAGAAAGAAATGGAAAAGTAATGAAAGATTGAATGAAAATAGAATTATTCTTGAAGCATGCTCTTTCGAAAGGGAGATTTTGTTTTGGAATGACCTTTGAAATCTGAACAGGGAAATGGAACTAAGTAAAGCTGAAAGAATTTAAAAGGTGGTTAAAGGTGAGAAGTATGGGAAGAAGCCCTTGTTCCAGAGCATTCGTCAAAGTTTGATGATCCAAATAGAATTATGGATTAAATAAGAAATTTAACTCATAGAGAAGTTCTAATAAGTCTTTCGGAGTCCGATGAAACAAGAGAAACAAATTGATCAAAGAAGAGAGAAGGATGCTTAAAAGAAGAAAAGAACAAGGAGCAGGAATGTCTTTGAGTTTAAAAAATGTCATCGGAGCCCGAAGCCTGAGAGGGAACAAGTCAATCAAAGGAAAGGACCACCTCTCTAAAGCTAAGAACGAAGATTACAGAGTTAAGAAGAACTTCCACAACTAAGGTCGGAGTCTGAAGCCCAAAATGGAACTTAATTAACGGAAGAGATAAAAGTGAAGAATAGCACCACAATTCAGAAGTTCCATCTAATGTTGTTTTTCCCGATAGTTTTTAAAAGGGTGGCTATTTCAAAATAAAGAAGATGATGTATCCCTAAAAGTAGATAGAGCATTAATGTTGAAAGGATTGGTATTGATGGCGTATGAGGGATAATTAAATGACTGCCTATTAAATCTTTGTAAATACAATTTTGTGTTCACTTTGTGAATATCAAAGATGGAAACGGAGCTCAAGCTAGGGCATCAAAGTTTTTCACACACAGTTAACGACAATCCAATTACAACGAGTTAATCTGCTCTAAGATTGTTTATCTTGCTCAAATTTTTGTAGAATTTATAAAATTGTCGTTACTGTAAGCAATCATGAAGCACAAATACATTGGTTATGCTCATTTAAACGGTCTAGAATGTCTGTTAAACAAAATTGGGGATACTAAGTTAAGTCATGTGAACTTAAGAGAGTTTTGGGGTAGAATAGAAAGGGAACCCAGACACCCAATCAATTAGAAGCTAGTAGAGAGTGGATTGATACAAGCTGTCGGCTTCCCAACCGTCATTCAATATGTAGATTTAGTGACAAAATGTATAAATAGATATAATCCCAGTGCCAGACAGATCAAGACTCAAGATGAGAAGGTCCTTCTTACTTTGGACAAAGACACAATTCAGAGTTACTTTAGAATACCAGACAAAGAGGCATACACTCAGTGGGATTTTTCCCCGTCTCAAACATAATTTAGTCAGAAAAGGGCAATATTATAGAAATGTGATTGCTAAGGATTGGTTTCATCTGCCCAGAGCAGGACAATCGAAGTTGCCCAAAGAAATTCATTATATTTCCATCAAAGGGGATATTTCAGATATTATAGTACTATTGCACATATTGAGAGGCAATGAGGATACCAATTGCCTTAATTAGTGGATGTTTTTCTTTGTTCAAGTGATTTGTGTGGAGTCTAGATTTTTAGATTGGGCCAAAATAATTAGCGACCAAATATGTGATTTGGTGAAAGCATCCAGGCTCAACCCATTCTTTTATATACCTTCCTATCTAATTTATGCCCTAGCATGTACTCAAATTTGGCTAGGTTTGAAACATGTACAAGAATTCGATGAAAACACAAAGATTTATGATTTTTATCCCAGCTTGCAGCTATAGAACAACTATGCAAATTTTCGTAGAGTAAATGATGTCTTCACTATAAAGTTAGTAAGGGAGCTACAAGATTGCCCGGAAAGAAGAATCTCTCCAGAGGCCGTTGCGTTAATAAAGACCTACGCCAGTTATTTTATTCAATTCCCAACATACACATGTATCAGAATAGGTGCCTTCAATAACTTTCCATGGAAATTGCCTCACTACGCCGATGATAACATCATCACGGTTAAATTATGTAGGCAAATTTGTGAAGTTAACAAGATATAAGCGGATAAGCACAACGCCACCATTTCCTTTCCCATTTCAATGGGAATCTACACCTGTGCCACCTCTTCAAACGCCATCAACATGACAAAATTTGCTAGCAAAAACGGCATGGAAAATTATGAGGTTTTGAGAACTCATTTTGACCTAGCAATTTTTTCAAAGACAACTTACAACTAGGGCTCGCATATCACCACATTCCCAACATTGAAGATTTCTAGGCAAACTGTATAGACGACCTTGAAGTAAGAAGGTCATGGTCAAGGTTGAGTGTAAATCAGATTAAAGCTTTCAATTTGCAATTTGATGTTCAGAGTATTGTAGATGATGGGTCAGATGTTGTAGACCCAAAGTAATATGTGAAAGTGTAGGGCACTCCATTGGAGCCCATTAAGTGGGATGCACCTAAAATGGATGACCTCGACGTGAGAACAACTCTAGTCCTAAGGAGGACACAGAACTGGTTAGCAAAGGTGAGGGGAGAAACTCAAGATACAACACCCTCTGGCACTCCATCAAAAGCACCAAGCTCAGCAACACCCTTCACTCAGGTAGCTTCTACTCCCATCATTCTAGTCATTTCTTTGTCTGGAGTATCAAGCGAAGGAGGAGATGAGGAACGACCGAAGAAACCTGCACAAACTCTTCCCACTTGTGGGGCAGGTTCTCTACCTAATATTGATCTCACCACTAACAGTGTAGCCCCAGAGAATCCAGAAGATACTCAGCCAGACCAAATAGGGAAAGGAGATCAGAGTGGTCTTTATGCATCAACATCTATGCAACAGGGTGGGGATAAAGGAAAAAGTATAGCGCTGGATGCACAACAGTTTGTGGGAGGTGTTGGCTGTATTTCCAGTTTGTAGTCTGCCCAGTAAATTTTGAAGTTCCTTGTCATTCCTTTGCCTCAAAAGTTGAAAGTCATGTCTAAAATTTCTTAAATATCTCTGCAAATAATTTTTTCAACCCTAAACCTAGTGAAAAATATCAAAAACCCTAAGTCCTAGGTTTGTTTATGCTCAAAAATGGCAAAAAACCCTAAAAATCTCAGTCGAGTTTCTATTTTCAAGTTAATTTTTTGTAACTTAAGTCTGAGAATAAAGCATGTGCTTATTCTATTAGCCGCTTAGTCTCATGAAGTGAAAAGAATATTCCCTTCTATCTAGAGACTTGGTAGAAAGGCTTAGTCGCGTTGTCTCCTGATAAAAAGAATATGCCTCAGCAAATATGGAGACTTAACGCAAACCGTCCATCTCAAATTAGATCTTATGGTGGTCAAGTTGTCTCATGATTAACCATGTAGTTTAAAAATAATCTAGCGACACTGAGTTTCCATAGTCGCAAGGTATCCTGATTAAACCTAAGTTAAGTGCCAGTTTTAATATTAGTGTTGTCGCCTAGTCGCGAAAGAAATCATGAGTTAAGTTAAGAATCAAGAGACTTGGTGACAACCACATGATGAAAGGAAGATCAACGGCAGTCGCGAGGTTGTTGTAAGAGTTTGAAAATTCAAATGAGATCTGGCGATCAGGAGACAAAGGGAAAGATGAGACACGTATTATTCAGTTGTCTAGTCTCTAATGAAAATACAAAGTAAAGAATACCCCTAGCAACTTGGAGATAGCAGTCGCGAAGTCTTGTGAAAGATTAGGGTTTGCTATGAAGATCAAGAGACTTGGTGCCAACCGTCAGATGTGGATAAGAGAAGATCAACAGTTGTTGCGTTATCTCCAGATGACAATAATAAAAGTAAAATTATACAGCGATAAAGAGATAAAGGTATTTGTCGCGTGGTCTCCAGATGAACTATGAGTTAAAAGATTAGTTCGGTGACAAAGAGATATAATAGTCACCAAGTCTTCGGAAGTAAGCTAAGGTTAAAGATGAGTTAGTAAAAGGCTTAGTTGCGGCGTCTCCGAAAGAACATGAGTTAAGAGATTTCATCAAGCGACAAGGAGATAACTGTTGATCTGGAGATTGATCCAATGATAGTCACAAAGTCTCGGTATGAAACCACAGTTAGAGTGAACATTTAGCGACAAAGAGATTACAAAGTCGCGAGGTCGCTAGAAGAAGAACTAGAGTTAAAGTGAAGACTTTTCTTTGACGTCATGGTGGATTGTTGCTAGCCAATAGATTTTCAGAGATTTATGCTAGATGGAAAAGTGGCCGAGTTATGTTTAATGACAACCAATTAGATTTGATTTTGATCTCTTTTCAAATTTTATAAGGTTTAAATAAGAAAACTGTGCTCATTGATAATTGATTGCATGTCAGTTTGAAATGCCACGGCTAGAAACAAAATTGATGTCACAGTATGTAAACTAATGGCGGAAGTGATTGAATTGTAAGTTTGCAAGTTTCGAAGAGATGGCTGCATTGATTTCTCAGATATAAGTGTATCCGTTGTCATTTTATTTTACTAGCTTCCAAGTTTTCAGAACTAATAGTTTTATAAGAGATCAACATTTTCCAAGAAGAGTATAGTTTTCTAGCGGTGTGTTTTGAAAGAAGTGATTTCCTGGTTTAGAATTCAGAGGGTATTGTGATTGGTGGTGTTTTCAGTGCTCAGAAGTGCAATTCACAGAGTAATTGACAGCTTGTGGTGAGGGTTTGTAGGATATTTGTTTCAATATCGGTAATATAAGTTGAAACAGAACAAGATGAGTCAGGCGATGAGTGTAGCTTCCACCAGTGGAAGAAGTGGTGATATCAAAAATGACATGAAAGGGAAGCGCAATTATTCTAAAGAATTCATCTCCCTGTTGCTTGGATCAAGCCAAAATAGAAAGGTAAGTGCTGACACTTTCATAGATTATTTATCATTTATTAGGGATCCTAAGACCCCGGCCTCATCAGGTTATTCCCTATTCAATTACTTTTATAACAATAGTGATGAAGTTGTGCCTATCTCGAATCCATGGACCTGTGGACTGGCCAAATTATTGGTCCCTGACATCTTTGTAGATGTCGATTTCATCTTAGAAATGGCCAGTAGGCATGATACCCTAACCAAAACAATCAAAGGGATGACAGGAAAGCCCTAGTTACCCTAGACATAAACTCTTTCATGAAAGCATTTAATGTATACCATCCCATGGCCACAGAGATAAACTTGAAGAGTTTAGAGAATAGGTATACGAGAGAGTCTGGCATTGCTTCCAAATTGATTCAGCAACATCATGTGCCAAGGAGAATGGAGAATTATATAGAACCCATCCCAGGGACTGCCCCATATTACTACAAGGACCTGAACTTCTACATGAAGTATATATCATTGTGCAAAGTATTAGGGAAGGATGGAGGACCTGAGAGAACCACCTCGGACATCCTTATGATGGTCTTGGATATGCAGAGCCCTCACACCAGTACCAATTATGACTATATTCAATATATCATAGATCAAATGCATCAGGGATTCATTGATATCCAGAACAAGAAGGACAATCCTAGATTTATGCATTACTCTATTTTAATGCATTTGATCTTATACTATAACTTTCCTATTATGAACTGTCAGTGTTTAAGGCCTCAGAGGTTTCATCAGAACCAGGCCAACCCCATTCAATTTTGGTTGAGAGTGTGGAATTTCACCTCGAGGGAATAGGAGTTTTGTGCCTTTGAAAATTGAATAGTATATCCAATTCTTAAGTGTCTAGGAGTAAATAAGACAAGGCTACCAATCAAGGTGATAGAATTGCTCAGGCCCTGCCAATATCTTGATAAGTGGCCAGGAGAGCACAACTGGGGTGACTTCTACTATGAGAAGAATTTCACATTCATCAGGGTATATGGTTTCACTCACCCACCCCATGTTTTTCCTTTCCATGTGCCACCAAGGATTGTAGCAATGAAATTCATCAGGCAATTAATTTTGACAGATCAGAAACATTTTGCTCCTCACACAAAGGGAACTTTTACCCCAAGACAGTTCAAGATTTATAATTTTACAATTGGTAAAAGGGCACTAGACCTAGTGAATAATTGGATGAGTCACTAGATAATGAATGTGGCCCTTTACAGGTATATAGACACATAAGGCTTCATTTTGAGTGCCAAGAAGCTATTGACACCAACCATTCCATATACAAAGGACAATGAGGAATGCATGGAAGAAGACCTAATAAGAAATATATTGGAGGATGAGGAGGTTGATAAAGGGCTGATAAATTCAATGAATTGATGGACTAGAGAGACAGGTAAACAGAAAGGCCATTACTTTTGGGGGTTTCTTCCCAGACTTGCCATATTTAAATAGGCTTGATGCTATGATTGAGTCGCATACTCTTCTATGTAACCAATTGGATGATCCACTTGTAGTGCCAGAGAAGGGCCACAAAGGGCACTCATCATCAAAGTATGATGAAGAAAGTGATGAAGAGTACTCAGTGCCTATCTCTCCTCCAATAAACCAAGCATTTATTGAAGAACAAGCAACTAAGGGCAAAAACATAATTGACCTAACAGAGGTCCCATAAACTAAGGTTACCAATGAGCCCCCACCAAAAAGACAAAAAGTTGAAAAAGGGGAACCATCTCAAAAGAAAGAAAAGAAGAAAGATAAGATTGGTGCTCTCATTACTGGAAACAGAGCCTATGATCATCAGTTGCGGAAGGAAATAAGAGTAGGAAAGAAACTGCAAAAAGATGAAGAAGAGGAAATAGAGTTGCCCCTCATGAAATGCACAGATGGCACAAATGAAAGAATGATATATCAAGATCAATTTATGAAAGATGACAATTTCATCAAGACCAAGGAATTCAAAGATTTCCTCATCTAGAACAAACAACAACAGGTCAGTGCACAATTGCAGTTGGCAGGAGGTGATCTAGTAACCAGTGAGGCTCTACAAACCTTGCATGATTATAATCCTGAATTAGAGCAAATAACACCAGAGGAGGCAAGACAACTGGTAAAGGCCAGTGGAATGTTATGAGTAGAAGGTTGGGATTTGGCCTCTACTTTCATTATAGATCATATTAGAAAGTAACTTGATGTAAAGTTGTCATCAGAAACACAGGTTGGGGAAATGATTATAGGATTTGGATATAATCCAAAATCTCAGGCATTAGCAATGTGGAGCCTAGCTCCAAAAGATCAAAATCCATCCCTAATAAATATTCAAGAGAAAATGGAAGGAAATAAGATTATTTGGTCAGTCCATAATACATGAGACTTGGATATTTCCCAAGTGCTCACCCATTTTGCTAAATTGAATGAGGCCAAAGCAGTCCAAATGTCTGAGAAAATGAAGAAGCTCACTAGTGAAACTAGTGATATTGTTAAAGACAGGGAGTTGGGTTTAGTCAAGATCAAAGCACAAGAGAAGCTGATGGGAGAGCTTACAAAACAATTTCTAGATAAGCTAGAGGTTGCCCCTGTAGAGCCAAAAGAGGTACATGATATTAAAATCCAAACAGAGGAATCAGAAACATACAACAGAAGAGAAGAACAAGAGGTTAGGGAACACAATGAATTTATTTTGGGTGCATTAACACAAATTTTGTAGCATAGGGTAGATACAATAAAGGATAAGATTGACATAGTATATGGAGCCTATGGAAAATTGTCAGGCATGCAAGTAGAGGTCAATAATTTTATCCAAATTTTGAATCCTTATTATGCAACTTCGTCTAGTAGAACAACACTTTTTGAAAGGTTGGCATCTTTGCAACCACTTAGGTCAGACCTGTAACCACCTGAATTCGGTCTGTCGCAACTATGGACCCTATTTTCCCTAAGTGTGATCATCATCATACCCTCGATTTATGTCCAAACGACTCTGTTACTGCTTGGCATAATTCTTTTAATCAATTTAATGTCCTAGGTGATTTTTATCACCGATTTATATTATCTATTATAGTCATACAATTCAAATCAATTTCGACCAATCAGATCAAATCGAAATCAAACATGGCTATAGTATTTAATTATAAAGGAATTAAATAATCCCTAAATCAAGTACTCACTAGCATTTCAACCCATTCCCCTAGCCTATTTAATTTAATTAAAATGGCTATAGTCCTCTAATTATTAAAAAGCAATTTACTTGTTTGAATAATTAATTCCTATATTTCTAAATGAATTAAATAAGTTTATTTCATTTATTAATATTCCCCTAAACCCCAACCTAACCCATCTCAACCACTTCTACCCTGGGTTCTAACCCTTCTCAACCCATTC
>MU224190.1:2015938-2029691 GCA_018584345.1 Thuja plicata | reverse complement strand
TTTTCTCCTAAAGACAATGACAAATTCCAAAGGAGACCTCTTCTTGCAGAAAGGTGCAAGCAATTTTCTTTCTTTGGAATTCCAGGTTATCCTAATGCAATACCAGAAGATATGGGAGAGAAACTTCCAAAATTTTCAGGAAATAATGTTGTGACTTGTGAAGAGCATTTAAGAAAAAAATTTGATGTTATAGATGATTTAAATGTCAATCATGAAGATGTTCTTATGAAATTATTTGTACAATCTCTAGTAGAAGATGCTAGGGAATGGTTTAGGAGTCTATCTCATGGTTTTGTAGGAACAATGGATGAACTGATTGATTTATTCAAGGATCAATATGGTGATAAGACTAATGAAAGTTTTTTTCTCAATGAATTTAACAATATAAGAAAGAACTCAAATGAAGAAGTAACTGAGTTCAATACAAGATTCCTGCGAGCTATGCATAAGTTGTTTCAAAAAATGAAGTTGGATCAAAAGGTATGTCTTGCTACCTATCTCAATGCTTTTGATTCAAAAATGGGTTATGCACTTAGAGATAAGAATCCAAGAACTTTAACAGAAGCCTATAAAACAGCTGTGAATATAGAGATGACTAGGAGGATATCAGGAAAATTGGGTAAAAGAGAGGATCCACGCTTTAATATGAGTAATCAAAAGGAACCTGAATACAGAGAATACAAGGCTCCACAAAACAATAAGCCATCCTATAATAATAACTATAACCCACAAAATAGGATTCAAAACTACCCCTGTGGTACCCAATTCAAGGATGGTAAACCTATTGTTCCACTAAGGAAAGACAAACCTAAGAATAGGACTCCTGATCCCCTACATAAAAATATTATTCGCATGTGTAATGATGACTTTGGTGTGGAACTTGTGAGGCACCACACAATCCTGATTTTTGCATTGTTTCCTTAGATTTAAAAGCAAATGAAGAGAAAGAAAATGGTGAAAATGAGTTATGTGATTATCGTATGAATAATGTTTATTCATGTCATGATATGGATTATGATGAGGAAATTAAAAATCATGACATATATGGCTCGCAAGGTAGAATGGAATTTCATCAGTAAAAAATCTTGTCAAATAGTGAAGAAGAAGAAAGGGTTGATCACATAAGGTGTTATGCCCAAAATAGTCAAGAACCCTCAGTAGTGAGAAAAGCCTCTGATGAGGAAAAAGCCAGAATCACTGCTGATTTGGTAAACAAAGCTAGAAACAACTATCACCTAAGAAACAGAGTTGTGCGTAATGTTGGTAGTCAGCCATCAGGCATCTTCGTAAAAGAAAATAGAACATATGCCAAATATGTACCTAAAAAAGATGGACCTGGGGAGAATGCAAAAAAACCTAAGGTCAAGATAGTGAACAAAGCCAATGAACCAAAATATGTACATGTAACAAAGGCTAAAGACCCAGAAGCAAGTTCTTCTTCCCCCAAAGTTGAAAATAAGAAATCTGGGAGGGAAGAACCTGCTGTGAATATTCAGATAGAAGAGAATAATATCATTGTAGAAGGGCCTAAGACCTCTGATGTAAAGTATACTCCAGTGGATATGGGACAGTGTTTGTCTCAGATGACTATGAAGGTCCCATTCCTAGAGATGATGAGAATAAAAGAACACAAAGAGAAAGTTCTTTCAGTGTTGAATAATGTATCAATAGTAAAACCTCAGAAAATAGAACATATTGAAAAGAAACTCAACAACAAGGGAAAAGAGCCTGAAGGGATGATTTCTAAGATCCCTCAGATTTACTTAAACACTAATACTTTTGAAGGGGTTGTTGACCCCTTTTTCTTGACATTGGTAATAAATGGAAAGATGATCAAAAATTGTATGATTGACTCAGGAGCATCTAATACAGTCATGCCTGCATAAATTATGAGATCCATGGGTTTACAAGTAGATACTCCTCATGGGAGGTGTCAAGCAATGGACTCAAGAGAAATCCTTGTTGTTGGAACCATTGAAGCCCTACCTTACAAATTAGCCATGTGCCCAGATACAATGTTGACTATGAGTGTATTGGTGGTTGACATACCACCACATTATGGCATGTTATTATCTAGAAAATGGAGTGCTTCAATGGGGGGCAGTATTCAATGTGACTTATCCTATGCTACTTTCAATATAGCTGGAAATAATGTAAAGGTGTCTAGAGAGGGAAGAACACCTCATATGATAGAATTGCATGAGGATACAAATATTAATTACTGTGTTGACATTGACATGGAAAATTTCAGAATCAAAAGAAGTACTCACCAATGTGAAAATATTGATCCTTTGGTGAAAGAGTTGACTACACAGAGTGATGGTTTGTGGAAAATGTATTTTGATGGAGCATGTTCAAAAGAAGGATCAGGAGCTTGAGTTCTACTTATATCTCCATCAAGTACCACATTAAAATATTCTTTTTTGCTATATTTTCAATGTACAAATAATACAACAGAATATGAAGCTTCGTTTCTAGGGCTAGATATTGCTACTAAACATGGTATAAAATGTTTAAAAGTCTATGGTGACTCAGAGTTAGTAGTAGCCCAAGTGAGGTCCAAATATGCAGTAAAGAATGACAGATTAAAAATGTATAGACATGCTATTTGGGACCAAATAGAATTCTTCGATGCCTTTAATATAAATTGGATAAAAAGGTCTAGAAGCATTATGGCAGATTTCTTAGCTAATGTAGCTTTGAAAACTAATGACTTGACCTTAAATGGGGTATCAATTGTGGAAGTAAAAAGAAGACTTGTTATCCCGGACAACATTTACAACTGGCAAGTATTTCAGGATGACCAAGATATCCTTAGATTTCTTCAGTGCCTTGATCATTATGAAGACCAGCGCATAGATTGCAATAATTTGTTTGAGGTCATTGATGGTAAGGATTGTGTACTGGGGGATGAGGTTGTCCAACTTAGTTCTAACCAGATTCCTAAGGGATTGGTAGAGCTAGAGGCATTGTTTACTAATCAGAGTGAACAAACTTCAGGAATAAGCAATGCCAAATTTGAGGATCTAGAGGAGATAAATTTGAGATCACAGACCACTCCTCAAATAGTTTATATTGAAAAAGGGTTGGACTCTCATGTCAGAACCAACCTTATAAAATTACTGAGAAAACATAAGCATGTTTTTGCATGGTCATGTGAAGATCTAAAAGCTTATAGAGAGGATCTTTTTCAACATGAAATCCCACTCAAAACAGATATGAAACCATTCAGACAAAAAGCAGAGACTTATTAATCCTCTATTGGCTCCTAAGATGCAACAGGAGCTGATGAAATTAAAGGATGTTGGAATTATTTAGCCTATCAGGCATTCAACATGGATCTCAAACCTAG
Source organism: Thuja plicata (assembly GCA_018584345.1). Classification (NCBI taxonomy): domain Eukaryota; kingdom Viridiplantae; phylum Streptophyta; class Pinopsida; order Cupressales; family Cupressaceae; genus Thuja; species Thuja plicata. Next base: position 2,026,339 of record MU224190.1, on the reverse strand, counting down.
TGCCAGTAAGAAAAAAAATGGTGATATAAGACTCTGTGTAGATTTCAGAAATCTGAATATTGCTTCTTTAAAAGATAACTATTCTCTATCAAACATGGAAGCAATGTTGCATTAGGTAACTGGTTGTGAGCTGTTATCAATGATGGATGGTTTCTCAGGCTACAACTAGGTACTTGTAAAAGAGTCAAAGCAATTCAAGACTGCATTTACTACTACATGGGGAACTTATGTCTATGTCAGAATTCCCTTTGGATTAATAAATGCAGGAGCAACTTTCCAGAGAGCCATAGATGTGGCATTTGAAGAATTTATTGATCTATTCATGGTTATTTACCAAGATGATTTGACTGCATTTTCTTAAAAAGCAGGGGATCATTGTGAACATTTAGAGAAAATTTTCAACAAAGCTTTAGAATATGGTGTTTCACTAAACCCTAGAAAATGTCATTTTGCAGTCACAAAAGGAAAGTTATTGGGACATATAGTGTCCAAGAATGGAGTAAGGATTGACCCCGAGAGAATAGAAGCCATTCAAAAGGTCACTGCTCCAACGAATATAAAAGGAGTGCAATCTTTCCTTGGAAAGATTAATTTTGTTAGAAAATTCATTGCTAATTTTGCTAAAATTGTCAAGCCAATAATCAAGTTACTAAAGAAAGATGCAAAGTTCCAGTGGAATGAAGAGGCTTAGTTAGCATTTGAGAAAATAAGCAAGCAGTACAAGAGGTCCCTGTTTTAAAATCTCCAGATTACAGTAAGCCCTTTTCTTTGTTCTCGTTTGCATCTTTTCACACTATTGATGTTGTTCTATTACAGAAGGATGAGGAGGGATTTGAACATCCAATAGCATTCTTTAGAAAATCTCTCCAAGCTGCAGAGCTAAACTATGAAATGATGGAAAAACAGGCATATGCATTGGTAAAAGTTGTTAAATCATTTAGACCTTATTTAGTTTGTGCCAAAGTTGTTGCATATGTTCCTCATTCAGCAGTGAAAGATGTTCTTACCCAATCAGAAGTGACTGGTAAGAGATGTAAGTGGATAAACAGAATTCATAAATTTAACCTAGAAATCCATATTACAAAATTGGTTAGAGGACAAGGTTTGGAAAAATTAATAACTGAAGAAAATCTGGACTTGGTACAAGTAAATAATGCAGTGATACATGATTCAACAATAACCAGTATTCAAAGACATTCATTCTATGTTGACATCATGTATTACCTTAAAAATACCAAATGTCCTGAAACTATGTCAGATAATCAAAAGAGGAGTCTTAAGTTACAAGCTCAGAAGTACACTTTGATTCAAGGAGACCTGTATTGGAAAGACAGAAATGGTGTACTGTTGTTATGTCTAGATAAAAACCAAGCTGAGAAAATACTAATTGAAGTGCATGCTGGAATATGTGGTGGGCATTTTTCTCCATGGACCACTGCTCATAAGATTTTGAGGACTGGAATATATTGGCCTAGTATATTTAAAGATACTCATGCATTTGTCCGGAAATGTGAGCCTTGCCAGAGGTTCTCAAATAAATTGAAGTTCTCAAGAGCCCTAATGTTAAACCCAGTGAGTGTTGAAGCACCTTTTGCAATGTGGGATATTGATTTTATTCGAGAATTCTCAGAAAAATCCAGTGGAGGACATAGTTGGATACTTTTTTCCACTAACTATCTTACAAAGTGGATAGAAGCTATCCCTATTAAAAAAGCAACAAGTAAAGTGGTTACTGAGTTTTTACTAGAAAATATTTTAACCAGATTTGGTGTCCCTGCCAAGCTAGTTATGGATAATGTTGTGTTTCAGATCTGATGAGATCAAAGATTTTTGTAATGAATATGGGATCATAAAGTCTTATTCATCCCCATATCATCCTCAGGCTAATGGCCAAGCAAAATATAGTAATAAGAGCATTCTGAAGATTTTAAAGAAGACTTTGGAAAAGAACAAAAGAGCTTGGCATACCAAAATGAAATTAGCTATATGGGCTGATAGGATAACAGTCAAGAAAGTCACTGGTAAGTCACCATTTGAACTTGTGTATGGTCTACAGTCAAGGATGTCTATCAATAATCTATTACCTATATACAAGTTCATGCAAGAAGAAGATCTAGAAATGTCTGATCCACTGAAAGACAGAATTATGCAACTAGCTAAACTTGATGAAATCAAAAGAGAGGGTCAGAAAGAGAATATAAAACTGCAACAAAAGATGAAGTATCTATTTGATAAAAGAGCAGGTTGTAGAAAGTTTATACCTAGTGACCTTGTACTCCAGTGGAATGTGAGAGCAGAAGATAAAGGTAAGCATTAAAAGTTTGAATCTTTATGGCTTGGTCCTTTTATTGTTTCTCAAAGTTTTGGTAAAGACTCCTATATCTTGAAGAACATGAATGATGAAGAATATGAATTGCCAGTGCATGGGCAGTTCTTGAAGCCGTTTTTCAGTTGAAAATGAAAGTTTTATGCATAAGTAAATATCTTTGTATTATATGTAAATAGGTGTGTTTCTTTCTGCAATAGGTTAGTCTGCGTCTTTCGAAGAGGTTTGCAACCAAAGATTCTATGGTTCTTGATATAAACTTGCATTTACATATCATCAAATAGAGCCACTATTGGTTGTATTTCCAGTTTATAGTCTGCCCAGTAAATTTTGAAGTTCCCTGTCATTCCTTTGCCTCAAAAGTTGAAAGTCATGTCTAAAATTGCTTAAATATCTCTGCAAATAATGTTTTCAACCCTCAACCTAGTGAAAAATGTCAAAAACCCTAAGTCCTAGGTTTGTTTATGCTTGAAAATGGCAAAAACCCCTAAAAAACTCATTCGAGTTTCTATTTTCAAGTTACTTTTTCATAACTTAAGTTTGAGAATAAAGCATGTGCTTATTATGTTAGTCGCTTAGTCTCATGAAGTGAAAAGAATATTCCCTTTTGTCTAGAGACTTGGTGGAAAGGCTTAGTCGCGTTGTCTCCTGATAAAAAGAATATGCCTCAGCGGATATGGAAACTTAACGCAAACCGTCCATCTCAAATTAGATCCTACGGTGGTCGGGTTGTCTCGTGATTAACCATGCAGTTTCAAAATAATCTAGCGACACTAAGTTTCCACAGTCGCGAGGTCTCCTGATTAAACTTGAGTTAAGTGCCAGTTTTAATATTAGTGTTGTCGCCTAGTTGCGAAAGAAATCATGAGTTAAGTTAAGAATCAAGAGACTTCTCGACAACCACAGGATGAAAGGAACATCAACGACAGTCGCGAGGTCGCTATAAGAGTTTGAAAAGTCAAATCAGATCTGGCGATCAGGAGACAAAGGGAAAGATGAGACATGTGTTATTCAGTCGCGTAGTCTCTAATGAAAATACAAAGTAAAGAATACCCCTGGCAACTTGGAGATAGCATTCGTGAAGTCTCGTGAAAGATTAGGGTTTGCTTTGAAGATCAAGAGACTTGGCGCCGACCGTCAGATGCGGATAAGAGAAGATCAATGGTTGTCGTGTTATCTCCAGATGATAATAATAAAAGTAAAATTATACAGCGATAAAGAGATAAAGGTATTTGTCGCGTGGTCTCCAGATGAACTATGAGTTAAAAGATTGGTTCAGCGACAAAGAGATATAACAGTCGCCAAGTCTCTGGAAGTAAGCTAAGGTTAAAGATGAGTTAGTAAAAGGCTTAGTCGCGGTGTCTCCGAAAGAACATGAGTTAAGAGATTTCATCAAGCGACAAGGAGATAACCGTTGATTTGGAGATTGATCCAACGGCAGTCACTAAGTCTCGGTATGAAACCACCGTTAGAGTGAACATTTAGCGACAAAGAGATTACACAGTCGCGAGGTCGCCAGAAGCAGAACCATAGTTAAAGTGAAGACTTTTCTTCGGCGCCATGGTGGATAGTTGCTAGCCAATAGATTTTCAGAGATTTATGCCAGATGGAAAAGTGGTCGAGTTATGTTTAATGACGGCCAATCAGATTTGATTTTGATCTATTTTCAAATTTTATAAGGTTTAAATAAGAAAAATGCGCTCATTGATAATTGATTATATGTCAATTTGAAATGCCATGGCTAGAAATAGAATTGATGTCACAGTATGTAAACTAATGGCGGAAGTGATTGAATTGTAAGTTTGCAAGTTTCGAAGAGATGGCTGCATTGATTTCTCATATATAAGTAAGTGTATCTGTTGTCATTTTATTTTACCAGCTTCCAAGTTTTTAGAATTAAGAGTTTTATAAGAGATCAGCATTTTCCAAGAAGAGTATAATTTTCCAACGGTGTTTTTTGAAAGAAGTGATTTCGTGGTTCAGAATTCAGAGGGTATTGTGATTGGTGGTGTTTTCAGTGCTCAAAAGTGCAATTCATAGAGTAATTGACAGATTGTGGCGAGGGTTTGTAGGAGATTTGTTTCAATATCGATAATATAAGTTGAAACAGAACAAGATGAGTCAGGCGATGAGTGTGGCTTCCACCAGTGGAAGAAGTGGTGATATCAAAGATGACATGAAAGGGAAGCACAATTATTCTGAAGAATTCATCTCCCTGTCGCCTGGATCAAGCCAAAACAAAAAGGTAAGTGTCGACACTCTCATAGATGATTTATCATTTATTAGGGATGCTAAAACCCTAGGCTCGTCAGGTTATTCCTTGTTCAATTACTTTTATAACAATAGTGATGAATTTGTGCCTATCTCGAATCCATGGACCTGTGGATTGGCCAAATTAATTGTCCTTGACGTCTTTGTAGATGTTGATTTCATCTTAAGATATGGCCAGTAGATATGATACCCTAACCAAAACAATCAAAAGGGATAACGGGAAAGCCCTAGTTACCCTACACAGAAACTCTTTCATGAAAGCATTTAATGTATACCATCCCATGACCACAGAGATAAACTTGAAGAGTTTAGAGAACAGGTATACGAGAGAGTCTGGAATTGCTTCCAAATTGACTCAGGAACATCATGTGCCAAGGAGAATGAAGAATTATATAGCACCCATCAAAGGGACTACCCGATATTACTACAAGGACCTGAACTTCTACATGAAGTATATATCATATGCATTGTGCAGAGTATTAGGGAAGGATGGAGGACCTGAGAGAATCACCTCAGACATCCTTATGATGGTCCTGGATATGCAGAGACCTCACACTAGTACCAACTATGATTATATTCAATATATCATAGATCAAATGCATCAGGGATTCATTGATATCCAGAACAAGAAGGACAATCCCATATTCATGCATTACTCTATTTTAATGCATTTGATCTTATACTATAACTTTCCTATTATGAACTGTCAGTGTTTAAGGCCTTAGAGGTTTCATCAGAACCAGGCCAACCCCATTCAATTTTGCCTAAGAGTGTGGAATTACACCTCGAGGGAACAGGAGTTTTGTGCCTTTGAAAATTGGATAGTATATCCAATTCTTAAGTGTCTAGGAGTAAATAAGACAAGGCTACTAGTCAAGGTGATACAATTGCTCAGGCCCTGCCAATATCTTGATAAGTGGCCAGGAGATCACAACTGGGGTGACTTCTACTATGAGAAGAATTTCACATTCATCAGGGTGTATGGTTGCACTCACCCACCCCATGTTTTGCCTTTCCATGTGCCACCAACGATTGCAGCAATGTAATTCATCAGGCAGTTAATTTTGACAGATAAGGAACATCTTGGTCCTCATATGAAGGGTACTTTTACCCCAAGATAGTTCAAGATTTATAATTTTACAATTGGTAAAAGGGTACTAGACCCAATGAATAATTGGATGAGTCACTACATAATGAATGTGGCCCTTTACAGGTATATAGACACATAAGGCTTCATTTTGAGTGCCAAGAAGCTATTGACACCAACCATTCCATATACAAAGGACAATGAGGAATGCATGGAAGAAGACCTAATAAGAAATATATTGGAGGATGAGGAGGTTGATAAAGGGCTGATAAATTCAATGAATTGATGGACCTAGAGAGATAGGTAAAGAGAAAGGGCATTACTTTTGGGGGTTTCTTCCCAGACTTGCCGTATTTAAAGAGGCTTGATGCTATGATTGAGTCACATACTTTGTTATGTAACCAATTGGAAGATGCACTTGTAGTGCCAGAGAAGGACCAAAAAGGGCACTCATCATCAGAGTATGATGAAGACAGTGATGAAGAGTACTCAGTGCCTAGCTCTCCTCCAATAAACCAAGCATTTGTTGAAGAACAAGCAACTGAGCGAGAAAACATAATTGACCTAACAGAGGTCCCAGAAACTAAGGTTACCAATGAGCCCCCACCAAAAAGACAAAAAGTTGAAACAGGGGAACAATCTCAGAAGAAAGAAAAGAAGAAAGATAAGATTGGTGCTCTCATTACTGGAAATAGATCCTATGATCATAAGTTGAGGAAGGAAATAAGAGCAGGAAAGAACTGCAAAAAGATGAAGAAGAGGAAATAGAGTTGCTCCTCATGACATGCACAGATGAAAGACTGATATATCAAGATCAATTTATGAAAGATGACAATTTCATCAAGACCAAGGAATTCAAAGATTTCCTCATCTAGAACAAACAACAACAGGTCAGTGCACAATTGCAGTTGGCAGGAGGTGATCCAGTAACCAGTGAGGCTCTACAAACATTGCAGGATTATAATCCTAAATCAGAGAAAATAACACCAGAGGAGGCAAGACAACTGGTAAAGGCCAGTGGAATGTTATCAGTAGAAGGTTGGGATTTGGCCTCTGCTTTCATTATAGATCATATTAGAAAGCAACCTGATGTAAAGTTGTCATGAGAAACACAGGTTAGGGAAATGATTATAGGATTTGGATATAATCCAAAATCTCAGGCATTAGCAATGTGGAGCCTAGCTCCAAAAGATCAAAATCCATCCCTAATAAATATTCAAGAGAAAATGGAAGGAAATAAGATTATCTGGTCAGTCTAGAATACATGAGACTTGGAGATTTCCCAAGTGCTCACCCATTTTGCTAAATTGAATGAGGCCAAAGCAGTCCAAATGTCTGAGAAAATGAAGAAGCTCACTAGTGAAACTAGTGATATTGTTAAAGACAGAGAGTTGGGTTTAGTCAAGATCAAAGCACAAGAGAAGTTGATGGGAGAGCTTACACAACAATTTCTAGACAAGCTAGAGGTTGCCCTTGCAGAGCCAAAAGAGGTACATGATATTGAAATCCAAACAAAGGAATCAGAAGCATACAACAGAAGAGACAGAACAAGAGGCTAGGGAGCACAATGAATTTATTTTGGGTGCATTAACACAAATTTTGTAGCATAGGGTAGATACAATAAAGGATAAGATTGACATAGTATATGGAGCCTATGGAAAATTGCTAGGCATGCAAGTAGAGGTCAATAATTTTATCCAAATTTTGAATCCTTATTATGCAACTTGGTCTGGTAGAACAACACTTTTTGAAAGGTTGGCATCTTTGCAACCACTTAGGTCAGACCTACCAAAGATAGTAACCCAGGTTGGGACTGAGATAGAACAAATAGGAGCCACCTTGTCCTTTTTCAAAGGGAAGGTTAATCAAATAGAGGCAAGATTGAATATATTTGGGCTGAGCTACAACAGATTTGTGCCTTCCATCAAATCAGAGGACAATCAGATCAAGCCACTTGGTTATGGGGCTCAGAATTCGACACTGTACTGCCTAATAAAGAGGTTTAAGTTTCTGATAATGGAGATCTAGATATGGAAAGATTTGATAAGATTCTGGATGAAGCAATTAAGGCATAAACATATTGCAATAAATTCATCACAGATGTCAAGAGCATCATTGATGCCAGGTGGGAAAGACAGAAGGCCCAATTGGAGAATATATAAAGCTTTGAATGGCTGAAAGAAGAAGATGTTAGAGTATGGGACGTATTAACAAAGCCCAAGAATAAAAAGCCTGTAACAGTTGACCTGGACATCATGGATGAAGAATAGGACACATGGCATTGTTCTTTGAGCACAGGAAGGTTAGCAATCATAAAGACTAGTGTAAGTTATCATGTATTGGCGGTCACTAGATCTCATTACAAATATCATATGTTATCCTGAACACATACACACAAAGACGCCAAAGATCACAAGAAGACAAGGAGAAAATAAGATCTTATTCTCCATTTTTGTCCATCCACCGCTTGGTTCTTTCCTGTTTTTTGTCTTTTCTAGTTTTTAGGGTTAAGTAAACCATCCGAAGCTTGTAGCATCCTTACTTCTTAAGGATTCCAAGATGGTTTTAGCCTATATATAGACCTCATTGTAACACTTTTAAAAGATGATGGAATAGAATTACAAGGCAGACTACTAATATTTGTCTGAGCCTCTGTACTTTTTTGTCTATCTGAATGTATTTGAAGCATTAAGACATTAATACAATATATTGCAATCTTTGTTTTACATCTTGGTTGTCTCTTTTCATTTCTGTTACAGTTCTTGTATGTTTATTTGTAAGGCACTTCGACATACTGATCACAAGGTGGTTGTGCAGTCATTTGTGAGCTCCTTCAAGGAAGGATTAATTATTTCAAATGACCCCAAAGAACTTAGCATTAATTTAAGGATTTAATGACAGTTTTAGAACTAGAGGATAATCTGTAATGCATTTTATCTTTGTTGCAAGTATTTTATTGATCACCTTATTGTGGATTTATACCAGATATTGACTCTATAGCCCATAGGATTAGGAACTGGTTTATAGTTTTGCATGTAAATGTTCAATCATCCAGCATTTAAGAACAATCATTCAATTACATTACACTTATAAAAGAGCATACATTCATAAGCAATTGTACTCACGGAGTATACAATTCAAGTCTACTGATCCCTTTAAGAGAGAATCAAATAGGTTATCCCTCCTAAGTTCATAAGAACTATAAAAGGAAGAAGGATGAGAATCCTTATTACATTACTAATTGTTGTTGTCAAAATACTAGTTTGGCTTATTAAGCTCTGTATTAGGTTATTCATTGTCACTTGCATAGTTATTTACTTATTAATACAGTAAAAGGCATTCAGCAAGTTAGTAAGAAGATATAATCCACTTAAAAGATACTGTCAATCATTAATCATTCATAGGTAATGCATGCCTAAGTCAGTGGATCTCAAAAAAGGAGGTAATAGTTTCCCCGGATATTATCAAAACCCTCATCAATTAGGCATTTCTCTTGCTTGTATCAGTTATTTCAATATTGGGAGTCAGAGTTAAAACACAAATTCAAGCATTTTGAGGTTCAACAAGAAAAATCCCTAACAAACTGGTGACTCCGCTGGGGAATTAAAAGTTACACTCAAAATTCTCTGTTGTTCAAAAGTTAAAGTTGATTCATAAGTAAAAGTTGAGTTTTGCCAGTTTATGTCATTATAGTAGTATTCAATATTTCCCAAACTTGTGGTTGGGTGGCGACTCTAAAGAAAATCTATGAAATCAGTGCATAAGTGAAACATTTTTACAAGTATGAATACTAGGTCAAAAATGAGAGAAAATCCAGAAATGGAGTTGGATAGTGGGATCCCAACTACTTCAAAAACTAAGATGTCTTGGAGATAGAAGAAGAACCAAGCAAACATCAATTATTCTTCTCCAAGAAGTGAAGAGAATAGCACTAGAAGGAAGAATGTCAATCAGTCTAGTCATGAGGTAAGTGCCTCAGAATATGAAGAAGCCCCAGACCTTGGACTGGAAACATATGCAGTCACTACCACTTCTAGTGAGAGAGAAGGAACATATACAATTAGCTCAGACTCTGAAGTTCCTTCTGATGAGCTTGTACAGGAAGAAAGAATCCTCATGAAACAAATAGCCCTTATTCAAAAAATGAAAAGGGAAAAGGAACATAAAAAGAAAAAGCATGAGCAGAAGGATGTTGACAAGTATAGGAGAAGATCTCTAAGACATCAAGCTGCCAAAAATATTAAGAGGTCTTGCAGAGACCAGGAGACTCTAAGCACCCACAAAATTTTAGGTCCTCAAGACTTCAAATATAAAGGAAAACATAAAGTTACAGAAACAAAAGTTGAGGAGCCAAAAACTCAAAATAACCTGACTGAGCAAATGTCTAAACTAGACATTGACCATGAAAAGATTAAAAAAGAAAGAGAAACTATGGCCAAGATGTTGGAGAAAGTTGAAGTAAAAGCTACTACTACAGAGATTAAGAGAAAAATTGATATTTTGCAATCTACTACAATCTCCTTTGCTGATACAGAGAATGCTACAACATCAAGAAACAAGGCTTCTTCTTTCAAAGACCATAGCGAATTCTTTTCTCCTAAAGACAATGACAAATTCCAAAGGAGACCTCTTCTTGCAGAAAGGTGCAAGCAATTTTCTTTCTTTGGAATTCCAGGTTATCCTAATGCAATACCAGAAGATATGGGAGAGAAACTTC
>MU224190.1:1988957-2015689 GCA_018584345.1 Thuja plicata | reverse complement strand
CTATGCATAAGTTGTTTCAAAAAATGAAGTTGGATCAAAAGGTATGTCTTGCTACCTATCTCAATGCTTTTGATTCAAAAATGGGCTATGCACTTAGAGATAAGAATCCAAGAACTTTAACAGAAGCCTATAAAACAGCTGTGAATATAGAGATGAATAGGAGGATATCAGGAAAATTGGGTAAAAAAAAGGATCCACGCTTTAATATGAGTAATCAAAAGGAACCTGAATACAGAGAGTACAAGGCTCCACAGAACAATAACCCATCCTATAATAATAACTATAACCCACAAAATAGGATGCAAAACTACCCCTGTGGTACCCAATTCAAGGATGGTAAACCTATTGTTCCACTAAGGAAAGATAAACCTAAGAATAGGACTCCTGATCCTCTACATAAAAATATTATTCACATGTGTAATGATTACTTTGGTGTGAAACTTGTGAGGCACTACACAATCCTGATTTTTGCATTGTTTCCTTAGATTTAAAAGCAAATGAAGAGCAATAAAAGGATGAAGATGAGTTATGTGATTATAGTATGAATAATGCTTATTCATGTCATGATATGGATTATGATGAGGAAATTGAAAATCATGACATTTATGGCTCGCAAGGTAGTATGGAATTTCATCAATAACAAATCTTGTCAGATAGTGAAGAAGAAGAAAGGGTTGATCACATAAGGTGTTATGCCCAAAATAGTCAGGAACCCGAACCCTCAGTAGTGATAAAAGCCTCTGATGAGGAAAAAGCCAGAACTTATACTATAAATAGTGAGAAAAGATCTTATACTATAACTTTCCTATAACCCTCAGTAGTAAGAAAAGCCTATGATGAGAAAAGATCTTATACTATAACTTTCCTAATATGAACTGTCAGTGTTTAAGGCCTCAGAGGTTTCATCAAAACCAGGCCAACCCCATTGAATTTTGGCTGAGAATGTGGAATTACACCTTCAGGGAACAGGAGTTTTGTGCCTTTGAAAATTGGATAGTATATCCAATTCTTAAGTGTCTAGGAGTAAATAAGACAAGGTTACTAGTCAAGGTGATACAATTGCTCAGGCCCTGCCAATATCTTGATAAGTGGCCAGGAGATCACAACTGGGGTGACTTCTACTATGAGAAGAATTTCACATTGATCAGGTTGTATGGTTGCACTCACCCACCCCATGTTTTGCCTTTTCATGTGCCACCAAGGATTGCGGCAATGGAATTCGTCAGGCAATTAATTTTGACAGATAAGGAACATCTTGGTCCTCACAGGAAGGGTACTTTTACACCAAGATAGTTCAAGATTTATAATTTTACAATTGGTAAAAGGGTACTAGACCCAATGAATAATTGGATGAGTCACTACATAATGAATGTGGCCCTTTACAGGTATATAGACACAAAAGGCTTCATTTTGAGTGCCAAGAAGCTATTGACACCAACCATTCCATATACAAAGAACAATGAGGAATGCATGGAAGAAGACCTAATAAGAAATATATTGGAGGATGAGGAGGTTGATAAAAGGGCTGAGAAATTCAATGAATTGATGGACCTAGAGAGACAGGTAAAGAGAAAGGGCATTACTTTTGGGGGTTTCTTCCCAGACTTGCCATATTTAAAGAGGCTTGATGCTATGATTGAATCACATACTCTGCTATGTAACCAATTGGAAGATGCACTTGGAGTGCCAGAGAAGGGCCACAAAGGGCACTCGTCATCAGAGTATGATGAAGACAGTGATGAAAAGTACTCAGTGTCTAGCTCTCCTCCAGTAAACCAAGCATTTGTTGAAGAACAAGCAACTAAGGGAGAAAACATAATTGACCTAACAGAGGTCCCAAAAACTGAGGTTACCAATGAGCCAACACCGAAAAGACAAAAAGTTGAAACATGGGAACAATCTCACAAGAAAGATAAGATTAGTGCTCTCATTACTAGAAACAGAGCCTATGATCATCAGTTGAGGAAGCAAATAAGAGCAGGAAAGAAACTGCAAAAAGATGAAGAAGAGGAAATAGAGTTGCCCCTCATGACATGCACAGATGAAAGACTGATATATCAAGATCAATTTCTGAAAGATGACAATTTCATCAAGACCAAGGAATTCAAAGATTTCCTCATCTGGAGCAAACAACAGGTCAGTGCACAATTGCAGTTGGCAGGAGGTGATCCAGTAACCAGTGAGGCTCTACAAACATTGCAGGATTATGATCCTGAATCAGAGCAAATAACACCAGAGGAGGCAAGACAACTGGTAAAGGCCAGTGGAATGTTATTAGTAGAAGGTTGGGATTTGGCCTCTGCTTTCACTATATATCATATTAGAAAGCAACCTGATGTAAAGCTGTCATCAGAAACACAGGTTGGGGAAATGATTAGAGGATTTGGATATAATCCAAAATCCCAGGCATTAGCAATGTGGAGCCTAGCTCCAAAAGATCAAAAGCCATCCCTAATAAATATTCAAGAGAAAATGGAAGGAAATAAGATTATCTGGTCAGTCCAGTATACATGAGACTTGGAGATTTCCCAAGTGCTCACCCATTTTGCTCAATTGAATGAGGCCAAAGCAGTCCAAATGTCTGAGAAAATGAAGAAGCTCGCTAGTGAAACTAGTGATATTGTTAAATACATGGAATTGGGTTTAGTCAAGATCAAAGCACAAGAGAAGCCGATGGGAGAGCTTACACAACAATTGCTAGACAAGCCAGAGGTTGCCCCTGCAGAGCCAAAAGAGGTACAAGATGCTGAAATCCAAACAGAGGAATCAGAAGCGTACAACAGAAGAGATAGAACAAGAGGTTAGGGAGCACAATGAAGTTATTTTGGGTGCATTAACACAAATTTTGCAGCATAGGGTAGATACAATAAAGGATCAGATTGACATAGTATATGGAGCCTATGGCAAATTGTCAGGCTTGCAAGTAGAGGTCAATAATTTTATCCAAATTTTGAATCCTTATTATGCAACTTGGTCTGGTAGAAAAACACTTTTTGAAAGGTTGGCATCTTTGCAACCACTTAGGTCAGACCTACCAGAGATAGTAACCCAAGTTGGGACTGTGATAGAACAAATAGGAGCCACCTTGTCCTTTTTCAAAGGGTAGGCTAATCAAATAGAGGCAAGGTTGAATATGTTTGGGCCGTGCTACAACAGATTTGTGCCTTCCATCAAATCAAAGGACAATCAGATCAAGCCACTTGGTGTATGGGGCTCATAATTCGACACTCTACTGCCTAATAAAGAGGTTTAAGTTTCTGATAATGGAGAGCTAGATATGGAAAGATTTAATAAGATTCTGGATGAAGCAATTAAGGCAGAAACAAATTGCAATGAATTCATCACAGATGTCAATAGTATCACTGATGCCAGGTGGGAAAGACAAAAGGCCCAGTTGGAGAATATACAGAGCTTTGAATGGCCGAAAGAAGAGGATGTTACAGCATGGGACGTATTAGCAAAGCCCAAGAAGAAAAAGCCTGTAACAGTTGACCTGGAAATCATGGATGAAGAATAGGACACATGGCACTTGTTCTTTGAGCACATGAAGGTTAGCAATCATAAAGACTAGTGTAAGTTAGCCTGTATTGGCGGTCACTAGATCTCATTACAAATATCAGATGCTATCCTGAACACATACAGACAAAGGTGCCAAAGATCACAAGAAGACAAGGAGCAAATAAGATCTTATTCTCCATTTTTGTCCATCCACCGCTTGGTTCTTTCCTGTCTTTTGTCTTTTCTAGTTTTTAGGGTTAAGTAAACCATCTAAAGCTTGTAGCATCCTTACTTCTTAAGGATTCGAAGATGGTTTTAGCCTATATATAGACCTCGTTGTAACACTTTTAAAAGATGATGGAATAGAATTACAAGGCAAACTACTAAAATTTGTCTGAGCCTCTGTACTTTTTTGTCTATCTGAATGTATTTGAAGCATTAAGATATTAATACAATATATTGCAATCTTTGTTTTACATCTTGGTTGTCTCTTTTCATTTATGTTACAGTTCTTGTATGTTTATTTGTAAGGCACTTAGACATACTGATCACAAGGTGGTTGTGCAATCATTTGTGAGATCCTTCAAGGAAGGATTAATTATTTCAAATGAACCCAAAGAACTTAACATTAATTTAAGGATTTGATGACAGTTGTTGAACTAGAGGATAATCTGTAAGGCATTTTATCTTTGTTGCAAGTATTTTATTGATCACCTTATTGTGGATTTATACCAGATATTGACTCTATAGCCCATAGGATTAGGCACTGGTTTATTGTTTTGCATGTAATTGTTCAATCATCCAGCATTTAAGAACAATCATTCAATTACATTACACTTATAAAAGAGCATACATTCATTGGCAATTGTTCTCACAAAGTATACAATTCAAGTCTACTGATCCCTTTAAGAGAGAATCAAATAGGTTATCCCTCTTATGTTCATAAGAACTATAAAAGGAAGAAGGATGAGAATCCTTATTACATTACTATTTGTTATTGTCAAAATACTAGTTTGGCTTATTAAGCTCTGTATCAGGTTATTCATTGTCACTTGCATAGTTATCTACTTATTGATACAGTAAAAGGCATTCGGCGATTTAGTAAGAAGATATAATCCACTTAAAAGATACTGTCAATCAGTAATCATTCATAGGTAATACCTACCTGAGTCAATGGATCTCAAAAAAGGAGGTAATAGTTTCCCCGGATATTATCAAAACCCTCATCAATTAGGCATTTCTCTTGCTTGAATCAGTTATTTCAATATTGGGAGTTGTAGAGTTAAAACACAAATTCAAGCATTTTGAGGTTCAGCAAGAAAAATCCCTAACAGGAGGATAGAGCAATGTGTTGAAATTTCCATTTTCAACTAAAACTACCACTCCCCTAGTGCAGAGAATACTCACTTTCTCCCCAGATGATTTAATGTCTTCTTCCAAGGTGTTAGCAACCCCCACATGTCTGCAAGAAAGTATTGAGAAGAAGAGGAAAAGAAAAGAGGATGTTTGTCCGCCCAAAGATGTCATCTCGCAGATTCTACAACATACTCCTAAGACCAAAAAGCTAAAGACCACTTCCGGGCTGATTGAAGATGAGCAAACATGACATGTTGTTCTTAAGATAGCACATCCAATGGCAAATAGAGTTGGACTGCAGAGGATTGCATAGTAACAAGAATCGACATTGGAGATCCTGAATTCAATAAGGATGTGGGCCTATGGCAGTTCTCAAATCAACTAATGCATAAGAGGTTAGAAAAACCAAGTTGGATAAGGACCAATTGAAAGTTATGGTCCAATTGTTGTCTGAAAGCCTCGGATCAGTTTTAGCTCCACTCTCTGCCCAACTAGCAAGTTCTTCAGACAATCTATTTGGGAAGGTCACTTGAGAATGGATCATGGATGTGAAGCTAAGGGGACTTCCATTTATTGATAGACTCAGGGATTCATATGATGCTCTTATTTTGACTTGAAACACGGTGTTATCAGAGATAAGAGTGGCAAAATTAGAGGACAACACACACAAGCAAAACATGAAGCTAATTAAAGAAATAATCGATTTAAAGGTCCCAACTGTTGTCAGCCTAGGTATTCTCAAATCATAGAACCAACCCGTACAAAAATGGTTGTTCAGCCTGGGCTGTAAATTTGAATGTATAATTAACAGTGTGAAGAATTTGAGGAAGCTGCTAGAAGAAGCAATAGAGATTATAGACAGGGTTCTAACTTATTTCAAAGACATCGGGTGCGATCTTCAAAAAAAGATAGTTCCAAAGTGGTCACTGCATATGGGTTTAAGAGTCAGTATCAGCAAAACATCGACACAATAACAACTCCTCAGGCCTTGTGTAAGGAAGAGTACGAAAAAATAGCCAAGATCAATACCACTCTGATATGGTGCAGGAAACACCACATAACCTTTCTTGCCAAAGCTAAAGAAATCAAGGAACAAAGCACTTATTGGACAATTCATAACACTAATGTCACAATGTCATATCTCAATGCTATCACCGAGGCGGCCAATGCTATGCAAGCACATAATGAAGCACAAAAGGCTCAGAAGGAAGCAGCGGTGGCAGGTGGAGGAAATACGTCACCATGACACCTAGCGTTGTGTTATTTGTAGTTTCATAATTATTCTGGTTATTTTAAAAGACTCCATTCTACATTATGCTTATTTTTGGGACTTTAAAAGACAATTTTCTTTCGTAACCATCTGGGTGGAAGACCAAAATTCTATATATTTTCAAATGAATCTCAATGCACAAGATCGGCAATTTAATTCCAAATCTTCCATGTTACTATGATAACTGATTGTGACTCAAATTTAGAACTATTTTGCTCATTAAATTTATTTTTCTTCAAGTTAATAGTGATGAATGAATGAATCATACGAGTGGGTGAATCTTAAATATTGAACTTTTCTTTTGTATTTGCATTTCCAGGTGTTCTTTGCAACACTACTAGCTTAGTTTGTTCATTCCTCTATTATTGATTGGAGAAGTTAATTTGTTAATCTGGATTTATCTTGATATTTCCATCTTTGTATAGGGGTTTCCAGGTAGATTGTGGTCTTATATTTTGAAGCACTTTATTTTATGTGTCATTCATGGATAGTTCATGGTGATGAATATTCATTAGAGCCTTTCCTACTTTCTAGTTAAAAGCATATTTCATTGAATTAGTTAGAAATGACAAATTCATTGTAAATTTCTCTTAAGGGAGTTGTACCTTTCAATTCAGAGAATAAATTGTGCCTAGTTTATTCCACTGTTGTATAAAAGTTGTACAACAGGGTGGTTTCAAGGGTTAGAGTCTTATTTGTCATTAAGAATCCAATCTAGTAACCAACACTATGATCTATAAACCCAATGTTGTCTTCAAGATAGTAGTACATTTGGATGAAAATTACTCACCAAAATTGTGCAATTGTTTTTCTAGAGGTAATGGATGGAGTACATCCTTGTTTTTTATTCTTAATGCCCAAATGCCTTATAGTTGAATTGGTAGTTTCTTCTTGTTCATCTTTTGATATAGGAATAAGGGTCACCAACAACGCTCTCGTACTGGCCAATAAGAAACGTCGTCCTGGATTCAAACAAGTAAAAATAATCTCTAATGTCCAAGTTCCAAATCAAAAACATGTTTTTGATATTGAAGAAACAAAAAATAGGGTGTTGTCCCTTTAATACAACAACCCAAAGGGCATATGTCAGCATATTAACATTAGCAGCACATTAACTAACTACTAATATCAAAAACATCAACATATACCAATCATCCACACCATCAAAAAGGAATTGATGTCTCTAGATCTCATATCCAATATATCATCTATACTACTAAAAGTTTGATAATAAGGCCACCTAGGGCCAACCCAGTAAACATAAAAACATCTAGTAACAATATCATAGTTAAAAACCGAAAAAACCATAAGCGGTCTTCATAGTATGCCCATAGAGACAACTAGCAACAATGAAAGTAAACAAAACAAGGGACACAATCCCTATTAAGCTCACTTGTAGGTGCATCTGACTTGATGTTGTGCGGTGAACTAGTCCTCTGTGAGGAACTTGAATAGTTCCTTATAATTACCCTCATCACTATCATCATCTCCCAGAACTTTCTTCTGTGTCAGACATAGAGATGTCGCTGAACTATGCATTACCTGCATGGAAAATCAGGAAATGCTCCCAATTTTCCTTTCAAGTTTTGAAACTTTGGCCTTAGTCTTTTTGAGCTCACCTACTGTAATAGCACATATATCACAAGTCCCTGACTAAGATCTCCACGGGTCCCGACAATAGTGGATTAGGTCGCAGTGATACCCTCTGACATCTTTTCATTCGTGAGGTCTGTGTCTCGGTTTTATGCTCTTAGACACATGAGAGGAGCTATTAGCAGACTCCGAACTATCCTCCATCTCCGCGTCCTTTTCATTTTTGGTGTCTAGTCCTTTTCCTTTTCTTCTTTCTCTTCACTCCCACTATCTTCCTCCTCCTCAGACTCTATATCTACATTTATCTTTTTCCCTTTGCCTATGGGGCGAGTAGCAAGCCTAGTAGACCACCTGGGGTACCAGTTTCCTCAATGACCTCAATGTCAAAATCTATTTCTTGGATTGTAAATTTGGCTTTCTAAGCGGACGCCTTTCCTTTATTCTTACTTTAGGGTTTTGATTTCCTCTTATTATCCTGACTCCAATTCAGTACCGACATAGGTAGGGGTTTCAGGGGTGCCATGGCAGGACTTTAACCCAAAATTTCTTAGGCATTTCTTTTTGCTAGGACCGGGTGTGTCTAAAAGGCTAGCAGAGGGAGGGGTGCCAAAATTAGGGGCCTCCTGCACAACAATAGGCCTAGGCGGACAAAGAGCCAAATGGAAGTGATAGAGTCGTAAAATGAGACCCTAGTGGAGAGGGATGGGTTTTTTGCCCTGGTTTTTAGCAGAGTCTGCCGCTTCCTTAACTGAATTTTCCAGGGAATGAGGTGAAAAAATGGAAATGAAATAACACTATGATTGCAAAAGTGATTATGTAAGAGCATGTGGTAAAAATAATAGACCTGAAATCTTCCGTCCAAGATGAAGTACTTCATTAACATAAGATATACTTGGTCCCATAGCTCTGGGAGCTGCTAATGCTCATAACCTCCATGGTGCTTGACTGGACATTCATTTTGAACTGGTTCAGACTCTCCGTGTCCAAAACTCTGCCCATCTTCTTCCATTTTCTCTCAATAAATTACATAACAATTTCAAAAACATGTTAATACATAACAATTTCAAGAAAAATTCAAATTACATTTCCATGATACGACTCACAATAACTATGATGATTGATTCAATAAAATATTAGAAAATGCAATATAATAAACAGCAATGTTTCTTCAATTAGAAAGATTGAAGAAAAGCTACGGTTATGATCTCCCAAAATACAATATAAAGTTGTATATACCAGTAGATAATACAAATGCATAGCCAGCAAGTAATGAAGGTCTGAGTATGAAAAAATCCTTAATGCTTCTGCAGCAACATGTGTACTTCATAAAGCATTTTTCCTCAAGCAGAAGCAGCCCTCGTGTTTTGCAATGTTTTGGATAAAACTCGTAAAAACATTCCAGTAGTCTGTATTTCAATAAATCAGGTCATGTGAGATAAAATTTCAATATGAAAATAAAGAAAAAAAATATTGTAATTATATTCTACACCTTAGAAAAAGATATACTATACTTTTAGTTCCCCTAGCATGTAAGTACTTGACAACTTCGCAGGAGATACATTACAGTGCTTGATTCCACAGGAACGTAAATTTAGGCATTGGCAGTATCAGTAGCATGAAATGATGGAAGTGCAAAGTAGAAATTGTGCAGTAGAACAAGGTGATTTTTAACTATACCAGTTTCTTAGAAACATGACCACTTCTAAAATGACTTGTCCATCTCAGCATTGAACAATCTACTTGCATGAAGCGAATAAGTTGAAGTCAGTCCTTGAAATGAAAAGCCATATGCACCTTCCCTGTTGATGAAGGTCAATGTACTTAAATCTGGAAAGGTGAAACATTCTTCAACTCTAAGTCAATGTAAAACAGCGGAATTTTGCAGTCCAGAATTTGGAAATGAATTCTGCTGGAGCATAGAGGATGAGAATTGAATGTGTTTCACCCCATCTCTACGGAGAGAAATAGGATCAATCCCTGACTTATGGGCGGCAATGACACCCAATGCTTCCCAATAGTTTGCAACTTTCAACTGCAGAAACAATAATTAGTTTATAAGAAATGGTTTCTCATTTAATCCTCAAGAAATATAAACAAACTACCAGAATTCAGCTTATATTCACTCACTCCTATAATCATTTCTGTCATGGAAACTTTAATTATGTCAAAGCCTTCTTTGATCTTTCCGCAAAAATATATAACAATTTACTTAAATTCATTTATCATACAGAAACTCTTGAGTTTGACTATAGATTTGCAGCAAAAATGTCATTACCACATTAAGCCCTAGTTTATCAGGAGTGTCGTCCAGAACTGTTTCATTCTCCTCAACGCCAATAATCAGCGGCTGAATATTTTAAACAAAAGGAATGAGTTATCATGATAAATTTATCTCCATACTAAGAAAGAAATATATTAAAATACAGCTAATGCATTTACAAAATGTCCTTTTACATGAGTTAAGGATAGGCTTTCCTTCTTACCTTAGATCCTACTTTTTGGCCAAAAGCAAGAGTTCCAGACCCGCCACAAGCATCAATAGGAACAACAACACTGTCTACAGCATCTGCCCATATACAACCATGCCTTGAAGTTGAGATACAACCAGGATATTCGTCCTTTTTAACAACATACTGGGGTGCCTTGCTTAGACCAGCTAGTACAGATGGCAAGAAGGTATATCCAATCTAACTCATCCATATAATAAAAAGCAATCATTCCATTTAACAAAAAAAGACAAAAGTTTTCGAATTCTAAGAAAGATATGAAAGTGAATAATGTCTTTAATTTCTGCATGTAAGTTTTAGTGTTGTTATTATTATACCTCTTCTGCAGCAGATCTAGGACAAAGCGACGAATCTAAGGGAAGAGGCAATAATGCAGGAGCATGTGCACAAGGAATGTGGAATTCCTTTACCACAAGGTGGCTTATTATAGCCTCTACACCTGCCAAGACATCCACTCCCTGTAAAAGACACAGAACTAAGATAACTATCAGAATGACGATAAGGTTTTCTGATAAAACATGGACAACACAATGGACTGTATAGCACCCAATATGTCATCATTCCCATGAAAGAAGCTTCCACATAGAGCCTATTGAATCCATATTTATTATTTATACAGCAACAACGCTCACAGAAATGCTTTCCATGCATTTAAGGAAAACAAATTCCTGAGGATTTGCTCAAGAAAAAATGATATATATACTTCCTGAGTTTATAGAGGAGAAGAGTCTGACTGCATGAACTTGATAAACCTAACCTTCCCTTGTCGGTAGTCCTCCAACTCATCCAGATTATCATCTGGAAACCGACCAACAACTGCTACAGCATTCACACCTGCACAACTGATAAGAGTGTCAACTGCCCTTAGCAGTGAATCAGGATGTCGAATTCGTCCTGTGGACTGCCCAGTATGTCCATCAACCCATTTTTCTACCTGCAAACCACATGCAAAATTATTACCACATTACGACCTTCGAACCTTGATCTAATGCCTTTACCAGTTTTTGCATCTGTGGTTAGCACTTATTAAAGGAATATCGTTCTTGATCAGTTTCTTTCTTTGTATAGTTGGAATTTATTTTTATAAAAAGAAACTATATTTGTAGTAAGGGTAAGATATTACAAAATTCCAGCACCTTGTACAAGTCATTAAGGCCGTAAGGTAGTGGTATACTGTTACAAAAACAGTGAATATAGACTCTAGAGAGCCATTAACAGAGCTATTAGTAGACTGAATGTACAAACTATGAAATTACATGGGAAAATATTATCTAAGCTAGCATCCTAATTATTAGTAAAACAAACAAAATGTCAAAAACCTAATAACAAAATAAAATGCTAACCATCAAGTGATTTAGACATAACAAGTTGCCTACTATCAAGCTAACATGAACAAACACAGAGAGCTAATAGATATGTCTAAATGCATATTTATTATTATTATTTAATAATTCCACTCATTTAACCTCAGAAAAAACCCTGCGTCCCCGCCCCCCCCAACTTAATGACTGAACTGATACAATTCCAAGCTTACCTCTAAAGTTGACACCTTTATTTCTACTAAGAGGTTGTCATTATGCCTGCATTCTGCTTCTCTTTAGGGCAATAATAAAGATAAATGGTTTCATCATGGACCAACTAGCTTGTTATAGTGTGTTGTACCCATGCAAAATATTTGTATTGCCTCAAGTTTATCTACTGGAAATCTTCATTTATCCACCCTTGATTTCTTTCAAAATCTTATCTTCTACACATCGTCTTGTTGGTTATTTTTTCTATGTAAGAATCCCTGCAGGTTCTATCCCTGTTCAACTGCCTCCGAATGATATTTTTTTTTGCAATCTTATAGTTTTTTGAGTTTTTCAAGATAGATGTTATTTTGGATTTTTGAACATATATGAAATTGAAATACAATGCTTTAAATTCAATTGCAAAAAACCACTATGCACTTGCAAACTTAATTCACTAATAACTTTTCTCTATTCTTCACCATGAGAATATACAAAGATAATATCATAGTTACACCGCCCTGGGGGATGGGGGGACGTCGGGACAAGGGGACAGAGGGGCCTCAATTTGGGGATTGTGGGGGGACGGCAGCGGGGGACCTGGAGGGGTGTATATACTATACATGTGGTACTTAAAATGCTAGTTATGAAAAGATGTATAACAATATAAGACATAAAGATGTAAAACAATTGTCAGTAANTATATATATATATATCATAGTTACACCGCCTTGGGGGACGGGGGGACAGGTTTCCAAGCAGGGGGGACAGAGGGGCCTCAATTTGGGGACAGCGGGGGGACGGGGGGGTGTATATACTATACATGTGGTACTTAAAATGCTAGTTATGAAAAGATGTATAACAATATAAGACATAAAGATGTAAAACAATTGTCAGTAACTGTAAAATAGTAAACTAGAATTACTAAAAGTAAATACTTGAACATTGCATTGAAGTTTGAACATTGAACATTGGAGTTTGAACAATAGAATTATAAATAGTCGAATCAGCAAATGGAAGAGTTCTAAACTTCTATTATATAAATTTATAACAGATATGATATATCAAAATTATGAGCATTGAGCATTACTATCTAATCATAAAAATCAGATGATTACATCGAGTAGCATGATATGAATATCAAAACAGGTACAAGCTACAAAATCAAAATGCCAAGGCCCAAAATGTAGTGAAGGAGGCCTCTTCGGGGGACTCTTTTGCGTCCCTTGTCTCCTTTGGGGACTCTTTTGTGTCCCCCCGTCCCAGAAGGGGGACGCCGGGACGTCCCCGCGTCCCCGACAGAATGGCGGCGGATCGGTGGCGTCGTTGAAAACACGGGAATGGCATCCCCCCGTCCCCGATGCATCCCCGTCTCGGGGACGTTGGGGATTTTGGCGGGGGACGCGTCCCTGAGGTACATTGGATAATATCAAGCATGAAGAATTTATTTGAAACTATATATATATATGGAACCTATAACTGCCAGCATACGCTAATGGTCACCCAATTATGGATATCACTACTGTTGTAGTTCATTTCTCTTGTCGTTGGGGTTTGGAAATCAAAGAAGAAGGCACTTATGAGGCAAAACATGCATTGCATCACCCAAAGGCAGCCCTACAATCTCAAACGCTGCCCAAAATATTGAACGCAGTCCTATGAATAATGGTCGTCGCCTGCAAATGTAGAGTGGCTGCCTATAATTCAAATCGCAGGCCTTCAAAGTCCAGTCGAATCTGCATCTTCTAACAATCTCTAACCTTGCAATTAATATCTGAGATGAAACTCTTAACCCGCTTCACAATTTGGTCACCAATTTAAGCACAACCTTAACCTCTAGATGAGATTAACACTAGGCACAATTCGCTGGATATTCCACCAACTCAAAGTGCTCGTAAAACTGAAGAGAATTCACAATTCTTTCAGCAAGAAACCTGAAAACCCTTGTCACACTCTTCTCCACAAAAACAATAAACAATGCATCAAGAATATGGTTCGATTTACATCACAAAGGCTTTTATATTTTCACCATACAAATCGAACCAGTAGCTTCCTCAATACACCTCGCATAACTTAAAGGTGTCATAGCTTGTAAAGTTTAAACATTTGAACTATAACTCCTTTACTTTGGCACCATGATACAATAACTTTATTAAATGAATACTTAAATAACTTGGCTAATTATGCAATAAGCTTCAACATTATCATTAATTAAGTAAAACTTAATTAATAATCATTAATTCAATAAATAGCTTATTTAATCCATCCAAGTGACCAATTCGCTACATGGATGCTGACTCCCTGAGCCACCTCCTGAACACCCTACCAAAAATAGTATTTGACCATCCATTGACTTACTATAGATAGTAAGTCCCAATTGGAATCTCTATCGAAGTCCCCACAACTCCATGCTACTACCAACTGTTCAGGTGCCCTCCTCAGAATAGTAATCCTAACTTTCCCGAAATAGTAACTTACTATAAATAGTAAGTGTGCCAATCTGACTCAAACGAAGAGCAATCCTGAACATCCCTGACCACTGGAGTGGGACAATAATCTCTAGCTCGCCCATTGAGACCTTCTAACCCACTGATTAGCATACGAAGGTCAAATAATAGACTAATCCCACAAACTCTGATGCACACGAAAAATGGGGACATTACAGTCCGCCCTCCCTGAAATTGCTTGTCCCCAAGCAATCATGACTGCAAAGAAACTCCACTACACAGGAAGTCCAAAAAAAGAACTAAGTAATGTCCCACACATCTCCAACCAGCTCCTATAGCACCAACATAAACCCAACTACACAGAAATGCACAACAACCCAACTGTCCAATCTCTACGCACTGAACCTATGCAGCTGAAACAAATCATGTACATGAGGACCAAAAGTGCAACTGCAAGTAATCTACACCATGTACACACTGCAATACACCCCAGTTAACCCAGACTGGAATCCAAATGCACCCACAGAATCCCGAATTCCACACTTAATGCTCAACTGAATGTCGGGATCCCAAATCACTCTGTAGAGTACTCCAACCAAACCAGGTGGCGTCAACAAAATGTCATTGTACAATGCAACTAAGTCAACCCCAACAGAAGGAAGAAGCAGTCCACCAGCTAGAACAATCCTTGGATCCCATAGCTAGTATGGAAGTTTGCCATGAGAAACACTCCCATACCTCCGCTGTTTAAATCTGATCTCAACTTCACCGTACCAGAAGTGGTGAAGCCAACCAACAAGACCCACCCAAACTACAATGTTAACCCTGTCGTCACTTGGGTCCCAGTATAAATGAAACTCACATCCATCCATCATAAGGAGGTGAGAATATCTGGAAGCATCTACTACACTGAACCCCATACTACACTCTGTCAAACCTCCATGGGTGTGAAATCCAACTGTACGGTGGAGATAAGAACTCCCAAGGGTGTCTGTATCACAACCACGATATCCATCCTCCGGTAAACTGTCATAGATGTGTTGACTCTGCAAGTAGTCCCCCACCAACTTGCAGCTACTAATTCCATCTACAGAAGATGGTGAATATCCATCCCACAGAGGATGGCATAATCCCAAAGCCAATCCACACTGATGCATCATCACTGACGCATCATCAAGTCCTCCACATGTGGATCAAAAGTAAAATGATGAGCACTCCTCACTGTGTAGTTACGGTAGAAGGCTCCAACCTCAGTCAATGGCTCATCACTAGCAATATTGGAATCAAGAGACGAATCTTTGATCCCGAATCACTAATTGGGTAGGGCATCTGGTAACCCTCTTTGCAAACCCAACCACAAAATCTCTATGAGGAAGCATTGTAGTCAGAGTATCTACAATCACTCCCACCAAATGTTGAATGTCGTGTGAACCTCGGATGAGAGTAGCCTTAGTGACTCCGAACGGTCCCTCCTGAAACTTTGGACTCTTAAGAAGGTACTCAATAAACGAATCCGTGCAGTAAAAACAATATGAAGCAGAATGAACTTGTTTTTCTGCAACCCTCAGCTAATCACTCTGACTCTGTGACACAAGTTGTCTATCACCATCAGCTGCATGAGATGAAGTAACAGATTTGCTTCTAGGAGAGGGAAACAAATCAACATGAGAGCCGTACTCCCAACCGGATGACACTCTACAAATCTCCTGTGAAGATGATGGAGTAGCATCGTGAACTAACACACAACTCTAGAGAATCCACCACTGCCACACAAGAGCTATCAACAATCTGACCAGCATCATCTATCATAATACTACCCTCGGGAGAACCTAATGCAACCAGTGGCTCTCTACTACTCAACCAAAGTACTCATCCCAACTGAAACTACTGAACCTATATATGTGATGGATGTAGCCACATCCTCAACGCATCCATCACCACAACCCGCGGATATCAAATCATCACCAATTGCCATTGTAGGGAATTGTACTGTATCTGTAGTTGGTGACGACTGTGCCAACCTCAACTCCACTAAAAGCTCCTCAATCCGTGACTATGACTCATGAAGAGCCAACTGCACTCTCACCAATGAATCCATAGTCACTCCCAACTCATGGGTGAGCTCATCTACCTCCTCTTCCTTTCCCCTCAGCGCATCATAGCAAGTGCAACCCCACTAAAGAAGATAGACTCTGTCAGCCAATGACTGTAAATAGTTTTGTTTCAATATTCCAATGGCTTCTCGAGGTGTATGGAGCTCTATAAGGGAAAAACTACCATCATAGTGCTCACCCTTCACAGGAGTGCTCCATAGGTAGCCAACATCTGACGAGCAACATCAAAGTGCTCCAAGGCTGTGGCAATCATTTTGTCATCAACCTTCAGTTGCTTAACCAAAAGATGTCTCTGAAATTCATGACTCCCATGCAAGCTCTACGAATCCAAGTCTACACTATGATATGAGGTTGCATCTGCCACGTTCACGTCATGATCAACAACATCATGTGTGCTATTATCAGTGCACACATCATCAACCAAGGTACTGCTGCTATGTACCTCAAAAGATGGCTCAACTGATAAAGTGGAAGCCACTGTTTTGTCAATCTCTTTGCGCACTTCCACTTCCAATGCAACTGCAAGTCCCTCTAAGTCGCGGTCCTGGGACCTATTACCAACCGCTGCGTTTTTTTATTTATTTTCCCATTTTGATTTGCAAAATCAGACTTGTTGTGGCCGACATTTGCATCACATAACTCATCTCTAACACTCAAATCTTGACTGTCTACAGGAGGACTCCAAACAACCATCTTTCACCCATGGAATGGCCGCTATCACGTGAGTAGGCCCAACACTAAGTCTGCTTTCACAAGAATCAGAATTATTAGCCATGTTGATAACAACTTCTTGAGCGCCAACATTCTCTTTGAATTTCACCCTCGTGTCCATTATTTCTTTTGTACTGATAGAATTATTAGTATTAGTGTTTGCTTCATTTTCCTTTGCAAACGAAGGATCCATGATCTCCAGATGTTGTAGAAGCCTTGATAAATTCTTATCATAGTTTTGAAAGGCCTGCATGAGCTCTGGCATGAGATCTCGTATAGACTTTGTTTTACCCATGATTCACAACTAACCCTTTGTTCTGAATGTAAGAAGCTTCCCCAACAGGATGGCAGGAAACCGCTCTAATACCACTGTAAGAACCCCTGCAGGTTCTATCCCTATTCAACTGCCTCCGAATGATATTGTGTTTTACAATTTTATAGTTTTTTGAGTTTTTCAAGATAAATGTTTTTTTGAGCTTTATGAAAATATAAATAATTACCTTGCATGAAATTCAAATAACTTTTGCAAACTAGGCACAAATATCTCTTCTTATTTCAATTCTGGAAATGAACCACATTAAATGAGCAACTAATATCATGAGGAGTAAATTTATTGCAGATTAAAAAACCTAGAATAAAATCGTTGTGTATTTATCATCTCAGATTGGACGCAGCTTATCTAGAAATGCTTGTTCTTGGATGCCAAGGTTGAAAATACATGTGAGAAGCACAAAATTACCCAAACGTGCCCCTTTGACCTTTAACGCCACCTTTCCTTGCTTAACGTGGCCTCTATTGAACCCTGTGGCTGCCTTATTAAATCCAAGGCAGGCCTATATAGGCTGCAATCTGCATTTTATTTTTCCCTCTAACCCTTGCAACAAATGCAAAATGAAAACCTTGAGTTATAATGCAAATCTTTCCACCTTGGAGCACAATCATGGCTTCTGATATAAAGCCATCACCATTGCACAAATTCACTAGATATCTCACCAGTTTAGAGTGCCAATAACTAGAGAAATTCACAATTTCTCAAGCCTGATACATCTGCAAACCCTTGCACAAACCTTCACAAAATCAACAAAAAGCAATGTCATAGAATGGTTTGATTTTCTCCTCTAATGGTTTTTTATAATTCGCAAGAAGAAATCGATCATGGCTTCTTCAATACACTTCTCATGACTTATAAAATACTTAGCTTTTGTTGCAATTGCTTTTGATGTATTTGAAATATAATATTCAATTATATTTCCCTCCATAACTTAGACGCCAAAATCAAACTTTATTAAATAACCATTTAATGCACTAGGCATTAATTTATAACAAGCTCTAACTTAATTATTAATTCATAATCTCCTTGGTTTTGGCACCTCAACAATTAATTATAAAATACCCCGCTTTTAACAACTAAAGAACCCTCAAGTCATAAAGTGCAAATATAACCTTATTTTAAATTGTGCCATAAATGAATAATTATTAATAAAGTATTACTTTATTAATAATTAAAACAACATAACTCCATGAATACTCATTATTCTTCAGTTCCATTTGAACCAGGGAGTCAACCACTACATCCACTGCACATTTGACTGCCTTGCTAAAAATAATAAGGGTGCACCTCTTCAACCCCTAATTTTCTATAATTAGCAAATCCCTGAATACCTGATCAACAAAGATGCCAAGGGTCATCACTGCATCTGAGGCTAGTCCAGGTGCCCTGCCAAATATAGAAATGTCAGATAAATGACTTACTATAAATAGTAAGTGTACCAAACTAACCCAAACAAAGAGCAATCTTGAACACCTCTGACCTCCGGAAGGGAATTGGCCCACTGAACTGCCAACTGAGACCCTCTAACCAATTGACTTATCCTACGAGGGCCACTGATAGGCTAATCCAAACCACCAACCATGGTGAGCTAAAAAGGGGAAATTACATGCTAACCCTACAAGATCATAAGTTCAAGCACTTGAGGAAATCAGTGCATCATTGCAAAAAGGAATGCAAGACGCACCAAGCGAAGAAATGTGCCCAAATAAAGCAAAAGGGCATTGTTGATGGGTGTTTTGTGACACTTCTCAACACAGAATAAAATACCAAGTATTCTATCCTCTCTTGAAAGGAAACCTCAAATGCTAAAAAATATGACAATGTGTGAGAATAAGGCAACCCCAAGATTTACTCTACGAACTAGCAACTTTGTGTTGGATATAACTCAGTTGAATTTAATGTGATATTGTTGGTAACACACAAAGGGACTTATGTAATTGTTCCTGGACTTAATCAATTCTTTTCCTTCAAAGCATGCATGATCTTGCACAAAGCAACTAGAACTTGAACTATATTGGCTTGAACTTCAAATAAGACAAAAAGTTAAGGGTTTAAAGAGTCTAAGCTACTTCCTAAGGACAATTATAACAATGGATCATGTTTGGCTATTATAATTCCTTAAACCAAGCTTTGCTTTGCCATGCGTAAACAACTACATAAAACATGAAGCAATCTCCAAAAGTAACAAAGGATTTAGATATTATAAATGTTCATCCAAATACTCAATATTGGCGCAATCCAAATGAACATCCACAATCAAATTTGTGCTTAAGTGGGGTTCAAACTAACCATAAACCTCAATTTGCAATCAACAAACTACAAATGGTATGAACCAAGAAATTCATCAAATGTCTTCACATTTCTCAATTAAAATCAATGAACTTAACTAAACTTTGAGAAGTAGAAACCTTCCAAAATGTAGAAACTCATACACAAAGATCCACCATATCTTCAATAAATATTGTATATTAACTTCAACATAGTCTTGGCAACAATTTCTGATCTCCTCCTACTAGTCCTACTTGCTCTAAGTTGCTATCTAATGACTAATTAATCTCTTTATAAATGAGAAGGCCAAGCCTTTTATAGACCTCTCAATTACAACGAAGGGCCCAAATTGATTATAAATCAACGACCAAGATAATTTAGAGGAAACTTAATTAGGGTTAGTTATAACCACTGCTTACAAACATTTACTGTCATCCAATGAGATTATTACATTGCTTTGAAATACATATCCTTTTAAGGATGAACCAATGAGAAAATTCATTGAAGGATTTCATTAAATGCTTTCTACATCTCCACTTGTGAATGAGTCTGATTTGATGAACTTGTACATGTCAACTTGAATCCTTTGATTGGTTGAAAATGATTGGATGCCACCTCATCATTTATATCTTGTTATCTTGTTTCAATTCCACTTCTTCATCATCATAAAGAAGTCTCTGCATCTCTAGCAATATCTCTTGATACTCAATATTATTTGGCCTTTTGATTGAGTGTGACAGTTCATATTCCTAGATTGCTTCATCTTCACGATTTTTCTTGTTCGCCTTATCCTTCATCGTTTTGGAAATCTTCTCCTCGAATTGTTCTTGGAATTGCTCTTGTCTTGATATCTTGACCTTCTTGTAGTAATTGGGTCCTTCATGTTGATCTTGGATTTCCAAAGGAAATCAAGATGTGGTTTTCCTCACTTGTAGAGTAATCCACTTTCCCTGTATGAATTGAACCTTGACTTCCTTATGTCATTTAAGTATCCTCTACCTTGTTCACCTTCATTCCATAACCGATCCTTATATCATTCCTACAAGATAAAAGGAAATCTTACATGAAAGTTATGAATTAAGAATGAAATGTAAGAGAATGATAAAAAAATCTTTCAAGTACTAGACTTTTGATCCTTTTAAATTGAACGTGTATTTGGATCCCTTGACTTGGATTAGGAATCTGAATTTATCCCTTTCATAGACTTGAAAACCTCATTTGTTACCCTTATAGCAATTCTGGAAATGTACTTCTTGTTGATGAATTTTGTTTCTCATTCGATTCTGATTTTAATTGCTTTGTCACTCAGCTTGATCTGGAATTTCATTTTCCATTTCTGATTTGCCTTTGAATCTGATAAATTCGCCCTTGCCTTGGTCAAATCCGCACTTCCTCTTTACAGATTTGCACCTATCTGTTTTTTCTTTGCCTTGAATTTGCTCCACTTGTGATTTCTGCCTTGATATGTTTTGAAATGACCTTCATCACGTCTTCTGCTGGAAACTTGGTTTTGGATCTGATCACTTTCAGTCCTCTTGATCAGATTTTCACACTAAGGCCTTGGAACATGCCTCCATTTTATTTTTTTGATTGAAATTTGCATTTCATCTCTTAATTCTGATTGTTGCATCTTACAATTCACCCTTGAATACTCTTCTTTCCTTCTGATTTTCGCACTTCCTTGCTCTTGATTCACATTTGATTGATGCTTCAAATGATCTCCATTTGATTCTCTTAAATAGTGCCCAAGAGATCTAATGGAGGGTTGTATCTATTGGATTAAGGAGGGCCGAACCCTATTGCTTCATTTTGACTTTTGCATTCGAAATTCATCTCTTGCTCTTGAGCATAGCCAACTTGCATCCAAAAAATCATCAATTCATTTTGAAATCTCGATTTTTCTTTGAAACTTTTCATATTTTTCTTCTAGGCGCGATTCTCCACTTGAACTGGAAGTAAAAAGGCTTGTGCGGGATTTCTAGGGTAAGCTGGAAACTCCAATGTGCTTGGGCGTGATTTCCAGACTGAGCTGGAAATTCCCTTAAACCTTGGGCATGGTTTTGACATGAAGCTGGAAGTGGAATTTCCGTTGGGCGGAATTGCTAATACAAGCTGGAAATGTCAATCATGCTTGAGCGGAAATGCTAATAGGAGCTGGAAATGATGTTTTGCAATCCAATTTTCTCATCTTGAAGCTTGAAATTTATATTTTCATTGCACAATTCCTTTAGGTTGATCATTTAAATCTCATTTTTCCTTGTCTTTCACCATTTTAAACCTTGAATTTTATCTTTTTTTTCCTAGGGCAGGTTTGAGACATGGAGCTGGAAATGTTTAGGACTTGTGCAAATTTTGAATATTATACGGAAATGCAATTTGTTTTTTTATCAACTCCTCACTCTTTCTTGAAATTTCTTCCTTCATCATTAATCTTCTTCAATTTTGAACGAAATCTTTCTCTTGCCTTTCATTTGAACTCAAAAATGTTGATGATCTTCTAGGGCAAGTTTGAAGAGGGAAGCTGGAAATGTTTGCTTGAGACAATCCCTTACACTTCTTCACTTTGAATTTCCTCCTTTAAAAAATTTAACTTGCCTCTGCAAAATCTTCATTCATTTCCTTAGGAAGAATTCAAGAGGTAAGCTGGAAATAACATCCTCCTTGAGCTCATTTAGGAAGGTAATCTGGAAGTGTCATCATGCTGGGCGGAATTCTCAACACAAGCTGGAAATGAGCCTTCAATGTGGTCGGAATTCCTTGATGAAGCTGGAAATGACTTAGGACTTGGGTGCAAATCCACCATGTAGCTGGAAATGGGTGAAAATCTTGTCCAATGCATGCAAATATGAAATGCTCATTTGATTTCCAATTGGAAATGTATCCATTTTGCAAGAATTACTAAGGATTCTCCATTTTATCTAAACTTCTCAAGCACTTTCACTTTTCTTTTGAAATTTCTTACTTCATCCTTTCAGATTTCTTTTGCCTTCTTCAATTTTAGATCAAATCTTAATTTACACTTCCAATTTCACCTCAAAATAATCATGTTTTACTTGGGCGGGTTTGAGGGAGGAAGCTGGAAACGAACTCATGTTGGGTGCAAATCCAAGGTTAAGCTGTAAACCCTCAAGTTCTTGGGCGCAAATGAGACATGGAGCTGGAAATGGACAAGTTTTCCCCTCTTTTCATTTGTACCTACTTGGATTTCTTGCATTTTAGACAAAGGACTTAGAATTTTCACTACACTTCCCTTAGCAAACTTGAACTTTGATTTCCACTTGGCATTTCCCACTTAAATTTGGATTGTGATTTTTCAAATTCCACCTTTGACATTCTGATTCTATGAGAACATTTTGACATCGCCTTGCAACTTGACGACTTTACACTTGTGAAACTTTCACAGCTTTTCCTTCAATTTCCAACCTTCGCAATTCACAACTTTTCACACTTTCTCGCAACCTTCCCAACTGCAAGGAGACTAAAAGACCAAAATTACTGTCAAGCTAAACAAAACTAACAAACACCTATGACAAACTAAGCTAAACACTGAGCCACTAAACAGAAAAAGAGGGAGCCCCCATTAGCAATGGATCGTGGGTTTACAACACAACAGGTGCATGGGAAGAGTTTCAAGGATGTGTTGCTAAAGTCAGTGTTTCAAACTATGTAGTGATTTTGACACGCGTCTCAAAAAAGAACCAAAAGACCTCAAAAAAACTCTGCAATGTATTGGCACGTGCCAAAATAAAAAGTCAATATAATTCGCTGAGCAATGGCACCTGCCTATACTCAACAAGTTTCTAAAATTATAAAAAATGTGACTGGATTAAGGAAGAAGATGCATCAACATGAGGTGCCAAGAAGAATGGAAAACATTTGTGCAGTGAAGGATTTGCATTGAAGCAAAGAATGACAAAAAGGCAATGTACGAGTGCATGGTAGGAAATCAGCATGCACTTAACAAAGGGAGCTTTTTTTTGGGGGAATGTTGCTTACAGCATCAATGCATGCCTCTTAACAAAGATGTGCCAAAACAAAGAGTGTAAAGTTTTTAAAATCTAAAAAATGTAGTGTAATGTCGCACACCTCAGCAATGGCATGTGGCTAAACAAAAGACTTGAAATTGGTGTATACATGCACACTAAGGATTAGGCATGCATCTTAGAGAGGAACCAAATGCAATTTCACAAAGGAGTCAAATCTTGAAAAAAATTGCCTCGAATGTATTGACGTGTGCCAAGAGTCTAGCATGTGACAATACAAAAGAATCTTGTTCAAAAAGTTTAAAATATTTAATAGTGTATCAATGCATTCCAATACAAAGCAGCTTGGTTTCAATCAAATTTTCCCTTCACTATCACTAATATAAAGGTGGTGGATTTTTTAAAAATTCAAGTCTATAGGTGTGCCTAAATAGGGATACACCCACACAAAGAGGGTTGAACGTATTAAAGTAATACTGTATTATTTTGTTTATAAAAAGTCTTTAGGATAGACTTTAAAAATATTTTTTTATTCTTTTAGTTAAGTTCTTATCCTTTGCTTTTCTATTTGTCAATCTTATCCTTAGTGGATAAATCTTTTCATTTTGTAACTCTTATTTAAGGAGACTCTCTCTCTTCAGTTTAATATCGAATATCTTGGCATTCATTCTATGTCTTGTATTGTTCATAATATGGTATCAGATCCATCTACAGATATTTCTAGGAATCAGTGAATGCATGAGATGTACAAACTGTTATAGTGACAATTCATGCACGTGACACAAAAGGACCAAAATGCAATACATTACGACATCACATAGATCAGCTAAGGAAAATTGCAGATTTTTTTTTAAGAAGTTTCTGGGCAGACTTTTTGACAAAATAGTACAAGTTTTGCAGCAAAAAAATCATATGGGCTTTGCAGTAAAATCGTGCTTGTTGTCTAAAAAAATTGCAACTTGTTTGTCTAAAAAATCGCGTTTTATATTTCTAGAAAAATTTGAAGACTATTTTTTTTGAGATATAGCTCTGTTTTTTGAGATATCATGTCGTTTTTCATCCAAAAATCACACCAAGTTTATTTTCTTTTTAAGATTGCAAACCAAGTTTTACAGTAAAAATATAGTGTAATGGCGCATGCCTAAGCAATAGCAAGTGGCTAAACAAAAAACTTGAACTCAATGTATATGTGCATGCCAAGGATTAGGCATGCATCTTAGAGAGGAATATCATTTCACCTACCACCAGAAGAAGATTTGCCAACATGAAAAGAAGGAACCAAATGAAATTTCACAAAGGAGTCAAATCTTGAAAAAATTGCCTCTGAATTGATGTGTGCCAAGAGTCTAGAACGTGACAATACAAAAAGAATTTTGTTCAAAAAGTTCAAAATATTTTAGTGTATTGATGCATGCCAATACAAAACAGCTTAGTCAATCAAATTTTCCCTTCACTATTGCCAATATAAAGGTGTTGGATTTTTGAAAAGTTCAAGTCTAGTGTATAGCCATTCCTAAATAGGGACACACCAATATGGAGGAGGGTTGAATGTATTAAAGTAATAGCGTAATATTAAGTTTATAATGATCAATTAAATCTTTAGGATAGACTTTAGGAATACTCTTTTATTCTTTTAGTTAGGTTCAAATCCTTTGCTTTTTCAGTTGTCAATCTTATCCTTTATGAATGAATCTTTTGTAACTCTTATTTAAGGAGACTTTCGCTCCTCAATTTAATATTGTAAATCTTAGTAACCATTCTGTCTTGTATTTTTTATAATATGGTATCACAGCCATCTATAGAAATTTCTCACAATCACTGAACATGTGAGATCTATGAATTGTTGCAGTGGATTCATGTGCATGACACAAAAGGACCAAAAGGACATTTTGTGGTACATTATGGCATTGTACAGATCAGCAAAGGAAAATCATGGATTTTTCTTTGACGTTTTTGGGCAGATTTTACCACAAAATAGCACTAGGTTTTGCAATAAAAAGAAAAAAAACACGAGTTTTTTGGTAAAGTTGCACTTGATGTCTGCAAGAATCACAAATTGTTTGTCCAAAATTCACTTTTTTTTTGGAAAAATGTGGACTACTTTTTTTGAGAAATCATTCCATTTTTCTATGATATCGTGCTGTTTTCCATCCAAAAAATGTGCCTAGGTTTTTTTTAAGATCATGCCCCACTTTTTATGCAAACCATGCACATTTTCCTAGTTTTTTTGACTTTTTGGGTAATTTTTCAAAAAAAAAAATCATGGGCTTTTGGCACAGCCAACGGGTTTCTGAATTATGTGTTGATGTCAGTTTTGTACCACTACATAACATATAGGAATTGAATACTTGATATAGGATATCAAACACTCAACCCTCTCTTGAAAAGTAAATAC
Source organism: Thuja plicata (assembly GCA_018584345.1). Classification (NCBI taxonomy): domain Eukaryota; kingdom Viridiplantae; phylum Streptophyta; class Pinopsida; order Cupressales; family Cupressaceae; genus Thuja; species Thuja plicata. The sequence continues at coordinate 1,989,708 of MU224190.1, read as the reverse complement.
TCATGAAGGACATGAGAAAAACTCCAAGGTTCCTTACACCTGTGGATCCTAACTCAGTCATATTGATGTGATTTGCTGGTTAATCACGTAGGCGGGCTTACGTTGTTCATTCAAGGATATCAGATTCTTGCCATGATGATGATGGGACTTAGCTTTGCAATCTATACTCGATAGATCTATCTCCTTAATTTATATCACTTCCAACTTCACTCATCAAACTTTCACTACTAAACTACTCACTGCTTTCCTACTCACTCCTATGGAATGGAAAGATTAGCAAATGGACGGGGATCAAACCTAATGAAAGCTTGCCAGCGGCACTACCTCCATAGATGCAGTGATTCAAGGGAAATTCTTAGAATTTTCACACTAACACCTATCTTCCAACCCAACTTGAAGTACAAGCGGAAAGATGAAATGCAAGTAGACCTTGGGAGCAATTGGACTAGATTACCACACAAGGCTTCCTAACAAGCCGCTAGGATGCTAGTGGCCTAGTATATAGATCCCTATCAAACATTCACTAACATCACCATACAATTAACCATTTACTTCTACTCTTACTTAACCACTTTCTTGAAATGAAATCTATCTTAATCAACTCAATGAAAGCTAACTTTAACCATTGGAAGTAGAAACCATGCAATAACACCAAGTGTTCTTAATCACCAAGCAAGACACAACAATGATAAGAGAAGCAATTTTGGTATTATATATGCAACAATATTCTTCAACCCTTTACAAATGAGAG
>MU224190.1:1970329-1984437 GCA_018584345.1 Thuja plicata | reverse complement strand
GTTCAAGGCTCCTCAACTTTCCCCCATTGCTTCTCAATCAATCACAACACGCTCTCCAACCATCCTCCCTCATCATGCATCCAATTGGATCAACCTATCAATCTCCAAGGGGCTGGCGGAATTTCATGGTGGATAGGACAAGCTGTCCTATGGCTGGGCGGAATCTGCCCAGTCATAGGACACTGTGTTTTTGAAATTTCGATCCAACCTCTCAAAACATCAAACATGTTGTTCCCTTTCATTGCCATGGTCATTTATCAAAATCCTTCAACATCTAGGAGGAGAAGGCTTGGAGAAGAAGGGGGGAAGAGCTGGTCTTTACCCCATGGCGGAATTGTCCTATAGACAGGACAATTCCGCCCAAGGGAAGGCCTCCCTTGGTAAGGCACCATTAAACTCCATCTAGACAGCCAAGGCACTAAAACATCTCCCCACTCCCACATGGATCTGCCCTCCCTCACAAGTGCTGGGCGGGATTTGATGAGACATAGGACAGACTGTCCTATGGCTGGGTGGAATCCGCCCAGTCATAGGACACTAACAATATTAGAAATTTGTCAATCTCTCCAAAACATCAAAATTGTCCCCCTTCCTATCAAATTTGCTCTTTCAAACCTCAAACCTAAAGCCCCACACCCAAAATGGGGTTCGAATTCACCCACAAAAAGGGCTGGCGGAAATCTGGAGCACATAGGACAGCCTGTCCTATGGCTGGGCGGAATCCGCCCAGTCATAGGACACTATCATTCAAGATTGCACTCCAATACTTAAAGCATTAAACAAAGCCCTTTACTCCATATAAGGTTTGCTATTCAAATTGAAGCCTTTGTAAGTGCAAAATGTTTATCACAAAGGCCAAGAAGATGAAATTGGGGAAACAAAGAACGCTGGCCTCCTTTCATGGCGGAATTGTCCCATAGACAGGACAACTCCGCCCAGCATGCGTGCCAATCCACCTTCACCCTTCACCATTCCAATCATCAAACAAGGATCCAATTTTAAAGCCAAGGGTGAAGTCTAATCCTCAACAACTCTCCAATTGGAGCTAGAAAAAAAGGGGGGTCCCCAAGAATTGGGGCGATGTGTGAAAGACCTCACAACATTATGTTTTATTCATTGTTTGAAAAATTGTGGGTTTTCTGTAGTTTCTTTTGACAATTTTCAGACAAAATCATGGTGCCTATGGTTTTTGGTGCGATTGAGATCTATTCTTGAAGATTTTTTTGATAAAATCTTGGTTTTTGTAGAACGGATAGGGTTTGATAGCGAAAAAACCAAGCATTTTTTCATATTTTTATTTGCAATTTACAAACTAGGGTTTTTGGGGATTTTTCAGAGTTATTATGGCAGCGTGAAAACGATTTCTTTATTTTTCATAAAATCAAATTGTGGGTGGGATGGCTTCATTACCCAAAACCATTTTGAAAGGCAGTCAAAACTTCATTGGCAAAGATTACAACTCTTGGAAGCAGCACATGCTCACAATCTTTGAGTACGAATGCCTCAACAAGATCATACTCAATACTGGCACTCGGCCAGTATTAGCAAGAAAAGACCACACCAAATTTGAAGAGCATGATCAAGAAGCCGTCATGCTGATCAAGTTATCAGTTACAAATGAAATGTTGGAGAACAAGAGTGTTCCCAAGAAGTTTTGGGCTTAGGCAATTTACACTGTAATTTATCTTCTTAGCAGGTCTCTCACACGGGCAATCAAGAAGACCCAAGAGGAAGCTTGGTCTGGGAAGAAATCAAGAGTGAGTCATCTTAAGGTCTTTGAATCTACTCCATATGTCTAGATTTCAAATGTAAAGAGAACAAAGTTGGACTCAGAGTACGAAGCTGATGTTTACAAGGTACAGTGAAAATCATAAAAGCCTACAGGCTGATTGATGTTGACACCGACCACTTGACATTCAACAAGGATGTTGTGATCGAAGAAGTCAAGCCCTTTTATCTCTTTTCAAAGATCAATATTATTGAAGATCAACCTTTGAAGGCTAAACATTTAGGTGTTCAACTTTCGTTGGCACCACCAGAAGAAAGAGATGATTCTAAGCGTGCAGATTCTTTAGGAAGGTACAAGTACCAGATGATTTTCTTGAAAAAAACCTGGATCGACATCCAGATGACATAGCAATAGGCAACCCAAGTCATGATTGCAACATTGATGTTTACAAGGTACAGTGAAAATCATAAAAGCCTACAGGCTGATTGATGTTGACACCAACCACTTGACATTCAACAAGGATGTTGTGATCGAAGAAGTCAAGCCCTTTTATCTCTTTTCAAAGATCAATATTATTGAAGATCAACCTTTGAAGGCTAAACATTTAGGTGTTCAACTTTCGTTAGCACCACCTGAAGAAAGAGATGATTCTAACCATGCAGATTCTTTAGGAAGGTACAAGTACCAGATGGTTTTCTTGAAAAGAACTTGGGTCAACATCCAGATGACATAGCAATAGGCAACCCAAGTCATGATTGCAACATTGATTTAGATGGAGAGGTTTCTAAAAAGAGACCCCAATTGGTGGCAAAGCACCATTGGTGATGTTTGGGATGATGAAATAATCAAGGATAGATCATCCAAAGGCAAGAGCAAGCAAAACAAAGTTTTCCTTCACTCTTATGGCCAATCTTTAGGGAGTTTATGAGCCCCAAGATTTTGCAAAGTCAAAAGGTAAACCTAAATGGGAAAGGGCATGGAAATCGAACATAAGACTTGGGTCCTTTCAAATCTTCCACAAAGAAAGAAACCAAAGGCTGCAAATGGGTGTACAACTGCAAATGGGTGTACAAAGTCAAGTACAAAGCTGATTGGTCACAAAGATCATTCTATTGGTCATTTATGTAGATGAGATCATCAGCACTAGTGAGGCACATTAGAGTTTTGGGTCGAGTTTTGACAAGGAGGATGTGGAAGCCTTGTCGAGCCCCAACATTGGTTTCAAAACCATTTGCAAAGATTGACAATAAAAATATAAAGCACTTCAAGTTTTGAAAGAGGCATTTCTTTGGAAGTGTGAAGGTTTTGAGAACCTTTTTGGCATAGTCACACCGCCCTGGGGGACGGGGGGACGTCAGAACAGGGGGACAAGTTTCCGAGTGGGGGGGACAGAGAGGCCTCAATTTCAGGACAGTGGGGGACCAAGGGGTGTCTGCGTGTATATACTATATACTATACATGTGGTACTTAAAATGCTAGTTATGAAAAGATGTATAGCAATATAAGACATAAAGATGTAAATCAATAACAATAAAATAGTAAATTAGAATTACTAAATACTTGAACATTGCATTGTGATTGAACATTGAACAATAAAATTTTCAACAGTCGAATTAGCAAATGGAAGAGTTCTATTATATAATAGATATCAAAAGTGTGAGTATCTAATCATAAAGATGATTACATTGAGTAGCAAGATATGAATATCAAAACAAGTACAAACTACAAAATCAAAATGCCAATGGTTAGAATAGAACTCATAAAACAAATAAAAAATGTTTTATTTTTTTTTAAATGCACTTTATGAAGTTGTCATGACGGGGGATGCCTGGGCATCCCTTGAGGGGTCGAGGGACGTTGTTTCGTCCTCCTTGTCCCCTTTGAGGACGCCAAGACGTCCCCGTGTTTTCGATGGACAGCATTGATTTGGGTGGCACCGCTAGGGACATCAGAACGTTGTCCCCACGTCCCTGGTGCGTCCCTGTTCTGGGAATGCTGGGGATTTTTTGGGGGACATGTCCTTGGGGTACACTTCTTTTCGGAGACCGACGGTGTTGTGAAAATCTCATTGAGTCCTAACATGGTTTTGAGAACCAAGTTAAAAGCTGACTCAAAGGAGTAAAAATGTACTTAAAGGAAAACATTTTGGCAAACATGATAGTTTCAATAACCTTGTCAAAGGCCAAAGGGGTTGTGACGACCTTGTCAACTATCGACAATGGTTTCAAAACAAAAGGGAAATTTCGGAGTAAAGGCAAAGACGCAAAAATTCCTAAGCGTGAAAAATATGACAAGGTTTAAGAGAGTTCTAAGAGCTTGGTGAGGGGACAACACAATTTTGAGGACCTTAGGAATGTTCGTTTTGATGAATAAACAAAATTTATGAAGGGGGCGACATAAACCTAGGCTACAAACTAAAAACAAAATCATATGTCAATGCATACTTTTAGGTCTCCATACTACTATCTACATCTTGTTGCACATGATCACCTAATTACGAGAACTTCTCTTGCTTTCACTTCAAGCAAACTTATCACCAGCTGACCACACTTCCAAGAAGTCTGGCAATCAGAGGATCTCTATAGCTAGTTGCTCTTCTTTACAACTATTTACAACATCAATGATATCTACATTCTCCTCTTTTCAAACTTACTAGGGAAATGTTTACAATATTCTCAATTGTAGCCACTGTTGCCACTTGATCTTTAATAGCATAGGAAAATACCGCTACCACTGCAAGTTACACTTGAATTTAGCCAATTTGGCACAAAAATTTTGTCACTAACACACTTTTGTGTCCTCGCAAGTGACTAACAAAAGGTACTTAAATGTCATCCAACCTCATGTGCCTCCATCCTCCAATTGATTTTCTACTTAGCCAATTTGGCATTGAATGTCAATTTCAGAATGCCTCCCCACCCCCCACAAGATAGACATTGTGTACAAACGAGAGTGCATCCAGTTATAACTGAGGCAATTTTATTTATTTATTTTTTGGCACTTTTGACCTTGACAGGCATACTTTAAATGACATGACGATTTATCTAAGTTGCCAGTTCGGATGCAGGTTCGAGATTCGTCCAAAAAGATTTGGGCTGGGTTCGATTCGTTTTGGGTTTGTCCATACAAGATTTTTTTTTTTTTAAATATATATATGTAAACATATGCAGCAGCAAATAAGTTCATACATTACTATGCTAATAATAAAGCAACATAGAAAAATACTACACCACCACATATATTGTCGTTTTAGTTCAAATGACATAACAAAATGCCAAAATACACCACCATATCAATGTTTCGGTTCAAAAACAATAATGCCAACATTAATAAATTAATAATCAGTCATCAATGATCAAAATATCATCAAAAATCATCAAACAAATCATCATCATTCTGCTGTTGCAGATTAGAAGCACAAACAATGCCACTAGCATCAATACTAGCAACCTCACGCCCAACCTCAAGATCAGCCTCAACATCACTAAGTAGCTCGCGATCACCATCATCAATTGCAAGTGCATCAAAGTGGGCTTCCAACTCCGCAGACTCTGGTTCAACATACCAATGCTTTACCTCCCCTTTTTTGTAAGTACTGTCTATGTGTTGTGAGCCTCAAGTTTGAATGCACAAAGAACAAGTTATCTGCCTTCTTGGAGTTTAGTCGGTTGCGTTTTATTGAGTGGATGAAGGAGTATGTGTTCCAGTTCCTCTCAGATGATGATGAACTAGCAACCTATCAAGATTTGCAATTTTGAAATTAGAGAGTTAAGAGTTTTGAATATAAATTTTTAAAATATAAATTCAATATTTATTATTTATCAACAAGAATTTAGAAATTAGAATCTTAAGAGTAAAGAACTTACTTGTCCGTGGAAGTACCATCATTTATGAGCATCATCATTTTTCTTGTCTACAAGAGCTTCATGACCACAATCATCGGTGCTCACGAAACTCATGAATTCAGACCTCACTATAGGTCGTAGGTGCTCGGGAAAGAGTCTTCAAAGGGCTTCCTTGTACCCTTGAGCAACTTTAGGATCTTTGTATGGGGCAACTCTAGTGGTACTCTCACTGAGGACCGATTGGCTATAGTACCTAGGGCTCAATGCAAAGGCAAGTAGATACAAAGGGGTAGTCACTTTGTTCCATCTCTCTACCATGATTACCTACTAAGTCACAAGGTTCGAGTTCGAGTTCGAGTTCGGCAACTATGAAATTCGGATGAAGTTCGGCAAGGAGAAAAAATTTGAAAAAAAATTCAACATTAAATTCGCTTTATATAAAATTAATTTTATTAAAATATTGTTAATATATCTATAAAAATATCTAAAATTTAAATTTTTATCTTTTAAAAACAAAGTAAAAATACTTTAATTTTTTAAAAACCCTAATTTTTCATTTTTAGCATTAAAATTGTTTATTACCAAAAACATAATATAAAAAAATACTAACTTAAAGTCTATTTCAAAACATATCAATTAATTAGTAAGTGTTATTTGCGGGAGAAAAGTCAAGTAAAAGAAAAAAGGTGATAAATTTAAATATATTCTAATTAAATAAAAGTTTTTATAAAAAATAAATATAAATAATATTTAATTATTCAGTAATGTCAAACTCAATATTAAAATTTTAATATACTAATATGAAAACGATGTTTAAATTTTTTATCAAATACAACTAAAAACCCCTAAAGTGCATCATGGCCTATCTAGACTAGGGCAGAAGTTGAACGCCCAAAACATTCAGTGAAGTCCAGCCGTCGCCTTGTGTTTGTGCCTAGAAATGTGACCTCAATCCCATCTCGAACAACTTATTCAGCAACGTGACTGTGCAGCACAAAGGAGGTCGCTGCCCTAGTTTCCAGCCTTCCCTGTAGCTTGCTGCCCCTTCTGCGTCATACGTGTGTTGGTATCATGGGCTTGGTCGTCTTTGTTTATGTGATGGGAAACGCCGTCTACAAATAAAATACGTTGTGCCCCAGCTGCTGGTAGGAGATAAACGATCTTCAGCAGTCAACTATGAGTTGAAAATCAACACAAAACAACACGCCTTTTCTGTACGAATTCATTCGCGAATTTTAACGAATTTTATGCCGCTGCTGAATGTTCGCCAAATTTCGAACCTCATGATTACCTGTAGCTCCTTGAAGAACTTTTCATCAGGATCTTCCTCTCTCTCATTTATGATATTTCTAATATCCTCAATCATGGAGTCAATGCCATCATATACCTCACCCAAGCAAGGCCTATCCATGTCAGTATATCGAATCATGCTCAATATAGGCTCGGTGAACTTCAGAAGGTACTCAGCACGATCCCACCAAGAGTCATCTAGTATCAATGCCTTAATGGCAGCTGCCTTGGCACTATTAGATTGCCACCATATGCTCCAATTAGCATTGATTACCATTCTAGACAATGCCTCTTTAACCTTGACAAGGCGTCTCAAAACATAGTGTTGGAGGCAACGCAAGTCTCGACAACCTATTTTAAGATCAAAACAATAATAAATTAAAATCAAGATTAAAATTTAAATTTAAAAACATAGAAAGTTTACTAAACTAAAGTAACCAGATTTCTAAAACATGTTTAAATTTAAATTTTTAAACAATTGAATTTACCTTCAAGAGCTCCAATTTCGAGAATTGTCTAAATATGGCTTGCATCATATGGTAGTTCGTGACAAACATTTGGATCTCTTGTGCCTCTTCATACATTTTTTTAATCCACTCAATCTTAGTGCCAATTTTTTGCAGCATTAGGTTGAGTGAGTCACAGCACAAGGTGTCCAAAAAATGTGTTTGAAGCGCTCCTCAACCAATAAGCCAGCAACCCTACAATTCTTGGCATTGTCAGTTATTACCTGAAGAACATTTTGAGGGCCAACTTGCTCAATGGCTTGGATGAGAATCTTTGCAATGAAAGGATTGTCCTTCATCTCTCCTTCACAATCCATAGCTTTTAGAAACATTGCACCTCTTGTGGACACTGCAATAACATTGACCAAAGGACGATTTCTCGCATCTTTTCATCCATCGGATACTATGGTCACACCTGTTTCAATCCATGAATCCTTGATGGGCTGCATGGAAGCCTCTACATTGATCACCTCTTTGTCCAATTAAGTGGTGCGCACCTTCTCATAACCCGGGCCTTGAACCCCTTTGGAGCTTCATTAATTGATCTTACCATTTTTTGCCAATACAGTGAGCGAACAACATTAAAAGCCAATCCACATGCAAAGACGCATCTTGCTATGGCTTCCTCGGCAATGTCTCTAGCTTCATTTTGAAATGATGTTACAAGGGCCCCATTGCTCTCTTCTTTGCAATTGGTTCTTGAGGAGCACGCAAGAATGGATGGTTCTCTACGGTTAGTTCATTGGGAGTGGAAGTTGAAGACATAGATGATGTTTTTGATGTTTTCCTAGCATTTTGCAAAGGATGAGAACTTGCCCTCCCAGCTGCTTCGTCTGCTTGTTTTTGCTCTTGAATATATTTGTTCACAATGTGGTTTGGAAGATAGATTTTAGGTAGTACCCCATTAACTCTTGGCTTCCCTGTACAAAATTTAATGCCCTGTTTTCACTCTACTATAAGAGCTACTAAATTGCTCTTTGCAATGGCTTCAAATCCACACATAACCTCCTCCACCTGGCATTGGTTTAACCATTTCCACATATTTCCATAGTGGAGAGCATCTGTCTATTTTGAAGCGGGAGTTTTCGTTGCTAGAAGCACTTGCAGCCATTCTTTGAGTTTGAATCCATAAACAACAAAGTAAAAAAACAAAAATGATTCGTGAATCAGAAAAAATAAAATAAAACTTAGGAAATCACTGGGAATTAAGAATTTAGATGCAACTCTGGATGAAATTCTAACATTTCCTACTGGTTGTTACTACCAATACATGATATTCGATTTATATATATTAATATTGTCAATTGAAATTTGAAATGATAAGCTAATCACAAACTGAAACTTTAAAAAAAAATTAAAACAGTTACCTCAACCTATAGCAGCATAGCTAATCACATCCACAGGTTTTCTATACAACACACGCTGCTGCTAGCTGAGGAAAGACGGGCGGCTGAGGAAGAAGAATACGCGCTGCTCAGAATGGAGACCAAAAACGGTGATCATAATGGAGACAAAAACGCCAAGTGACATAAAAATGTTGTGTTTTTAGTGTTACTTTGCCAAAAAATAATGTTAAAAAACTACCGTTGAAAGTCAACAAAAGAAAGAATGCCAAATTCGCCCAAATTTGTTCGAAATTTGCTCAAACTCGCACAAATTCGCACCGGGCTCGCAAGTTTATTTTGAAATTCGCTCCAAATGAACGGTAATTCAACCAGGGTCCGTTTTCACGAATCAGCAGCGATTTTCTCAAGGAAATACTGAATTTGAATTGAATTCGAACCGATTTCGAATTTACAGCGAATCGAATCTCGAATTTGCATGTGACTGGGCAAATATGGTAACTTAGCAATTTATGGATCGTAAAAAAACCCTATTTTAATCAAAAGAAAAGTGAAGGTATCAAGCTCCGCCAATGATACACCTTGATTATAATAAAATTCTTTAAAGTGTAGTGTGCTAATTTGAGTATTCCATTCCAAGATTAAATTGTGGAATGCTTATGGAAGAGAGACTATGAATTTCTAACAGAACGATTAATTCATCATGCCACAATGGTTTCTTGGTGTTCATAGAATGCCAACAAATCCAATTTCAGCAAGCAAATCTACACCTTATCAACAATCATACTTTTCAAAATTTCACATACTATATAGCCTGAAGGAGTATGCCACTATACCTTTCACTCAAGGGTGTAATCACTGATAGCAAAAAAGAAAATAAAATACATCCACGCAGCAGAAGGAAAACTGTTTATCATGCCATAATTTTGCTGTTCTTTCCTTGCTGAATACTAACTATATCATCAAAACATTTATGGGTTTTATTTTCTTAGTCATCAATTTTCTTTATGATTTGAGAGGGAAATCATGATTTTATTGAAGTGACAATAGAGGAGATATTTGGACGCCCAAACCTGCTCTGATACCATGTCAGAAAAATAAGCAGAAACTATAGAAGCTAAACAAAAAAAATTAAACAAATATATTATGCTTATATTCCACACCACTGGCGTTGAATAAGATATCTGATATATCATATTACAAATATATAAGATGAGTTAATAACTCCTAAAACAACTCCATTAATTTCTCACACTAAATCTAGCTGGGTTGTTCAACCACCTTTATTTTCTCTCCAATTTGCACTCCTAAATATTTATGTGAGTTGTATTAACAACTCACACAACTACAAACTCGCAATAATATAATATCATATGCACATGATATTATAGTAATAAGTATTAACAACACTTATCGCAAATGATGTAATAATCCTAACAAACTCATGTGAAGACTAATTCCTAATACCCATAATAATTATGTGAGTTACTTTACCTCTAATACATGTGAGCAGTAACAAAAAATCCTAACAATATCATGTCTAATAAGGATTAAAAACATATCAAAAATAATTTAAAAATGGCTTGGAAGCATCCCACAACAGATGGAGACAAAATGTAAAAAATGGGCAGGTTCAAAAACAAATTTTTGAAGCTGAAATATAGAGCGTACAGCTGAGAAATGGTTGCTTTGTCCCACAAGGTAACATATTTCTCAGCAAGAAAAATACGTAAGCTAGAGGTTTGGTTTCTAAAAGCATAGTTTGTCTAAAGTGGTCATGATTTTAGTTGTCTGAACTAAAGTGGTCATGATTCTGAGTCAATGGCCACGTGAACTGATTAAGAGGTAAGATTTTTCTTCAACTACTTCAGACTGGGTTTTCGAGGCGGCTAGTTTGAAACAAACCCAATAAACAAGTTAGTTTTTCAAGTCACCCATCATAGACTTGCTGCTTAGAAACAAATCTAGCATTACACCATTGAGTCCAAGAGACACATCTACTTCTACTTGAGACCGTCACAGGTATGGGGACACATCTCAGAGAAGCAAGACAGATATCAAGATCGTTCCTAGGTCTCACAGACTTCATTTGGAGTCTCCTGCTTTTCCCAAGAGTGTCTCCTAGGGAAATCCCCATTTTCTATAAGGCTAAAGGAAAAGGAAAAACAATTTACAAAACATATGAAACACTAAAATTGAAATAAAGAAACTCTTGTACTCTCAACACTTCAAATAGAACTTGGAAGTTTATGATCAATATTATTTCTACTTTCTTCACCTTCTCATGAAATTTTCCTAAAATGTTTTATGTATTTTGTTTGGTTAGAGACCGATAGCGTCGTAAAGATAATCATATAAATATGTTCACATATTAAATAAAGTTCATATTATCATATCTTAATATATCTATATATATATTTAAGTAATATATATTAATATATATGTTATTACTATATATTAATATATATATATATATATAAATATATTTACTATATGTCAATTAGATTATAACTATATATTAATGTATATGTAATTATATTACATATACATTAATATATAATTATAATTATATATTTTATATATCATATACGATAAAGAATAAATTCTAACTATCGGGCTTTAACATGTCTACCACCTCACCGATTATGAATCGGATATCTTAAACAAATGAAGTCGATGACAATCGACTTATTAACTGCAAACAATAAACAGTCGACGGTATTAGTGCTGAACCGACAGCAGTTAATATTAACACAGGTTGAAAATGAATGAAGGGTCACGACGTGATGTGTCGTGACTCATTTATGAGTCACGACTCATCAAATCGTGACCATTCTATGATATATATAAACAGCTTGCTAAACTTATTAAAGACACCTACAATATAGAAAACATATAATATAATAAGTGTCTTATAAATCAGTAAGTTCTGCAAAATAGCAAAATACAGATATTAAGTGTTACGATTTAAGCAAAGTTTATCATCTTTCACACTTTCTGAACTTTATTTCACTGTTTAATGTTTGTCATATAAATTCAGAATTTGATGTATTTTAGTTTTAAGAAATTTAAATATAGAAATATTAAATTTTTGTTTCTTTTAGCGTAACCAGTATCTAGAAATTGGCATCCATGTCCCCTTCCCCTGGTGACTATGAATTACACTCTCATGTCTAATTCAGTGCATTGGAAATAAATGTACAGAGATGATCATGAAACAAATTTTGAGAAACCATTTCTGTATGATGAGTTCCCTAAGAGATCTTCTATAAAATAGATTGGAAACATGTGATACGTGAAACATATTAGTTGTTTGTTTTCACAAAACAGATGACGTATCAAAATTTCCACTCATAATCTAACTTCAGTTATGCATATGAATACCTGTAAAGGAACATCTGTTGTTACATATTCCATTACAGGTAGACCTAAAGATGCTCGAGCAGCATCAGCTACTTGCAAATGCCGCACCTGCAAATCGTCTTCAATTCCAGCATCTAGAACTAGTCCAATCTGTTTTAATTGAAAATACAAAAAATAAATATGCATATATAGTAAATCCAAAATCTCAGTTCCAACAAACACTGATCTTAATATGATAAATCATAAAAGTATGTGCAAAATTACAAATAAAATACATATGAATATATTTAAGGCACACCTTGTTCTGATGAACAGCTTGAAGTCCCCATAATCCTTCAGCGAACCTATCTAGGGCATAACCTTCTACATACAGTGCATTAGGCATTGGCCAGTAAAGCATTGCTGCATTTAAAACCTGCATAGTAGGTGGGTAAAATTAGGTTTTAGAAGGAATTATATTAGTAGTTGTATTATAACAATTTTGTGCACAATCTACTAAGGGAAATAATAATTTGTATTTCTGTTTCATTCAATCTATAAAACTGTTTATAGAACTCAATTCAGGTCAAGAATTGATTAGAGTTCGTTAAATCCACTACTTTTCATAATGCTTAAAAGTGCTTGGCATGTACCTTTTATAAACTCTTATCCTAGCTGTCTCTCTAAAGTTTGCGTTCGTTATTAATGTGATACCACAGAAGATTTTGAAATATCCTTGCTAGAGATTTTTTTGCTCATAACAGATATATACAAACAGCCAAACCAAGAGACATTCATTCCATGAAATTTTCACAAAATTACAGGCCGAACAATGAGGCATGTGTTAACATGCAACAAGGATTCTCAAGACTAACAAACAAAACTTCCACCAGTGAGAACATTAAATTTCAAAAATTGAACACGAGGCGTACCAACATTGCATCAGGTTCAGGTTACAATCTTTGACAGACTAATGTGAAACAGACGCTGAAGATGGCTTTCACTGTTCAATCTGCTCCTGTTGATGACAGCTGGTCTGAATTACCAGATATGACAGCCCTTGTATTGAGCGCTACAGGTCTTCTCCCAGGTTGAGGCAGTGATACCAATCAGACTGGCTATCTTGCTTCTAACCGCCAAAATGAACAGCTTTCAGCTCTAGCAATAGAACCCTTGAATAAATCTATTGCTTCCAGAATAGAACAGACTGCTGTTGCAGACCTGGGGCTACGTCCAGAACGGCTGATAACAGGGGTTTCATCCTGCTTGAATACCAAATTGCAGAGAACTCATAAATCAATGAAAGAAGACAATAATGACCAATGAATGAAATGTTTTGAAGGCATCGACCTTCTTTATAATAACCCAAGCCCTTCCAAAAAGCTTCAATTATTCTAGATTATTCATGATGGCGACTAGGCACAATTCCCAAGGTTTAAATAAATATTATTAATTACCACCATGACACTTCCTAGTTGTAATAACGTTATAACTTAAGGTGTGGCGCCATCATTAGACATAATGAATAATTAAAATATATTTGCTGGGACTTTAGCTTTTTGGCCAATTATTTAAAATACCTCCATGCCCCTTTATTATTAAATGCTTAGCCTATGAGGGACGGAAAAGATTAGGCTAGCATTTTCATTTATTTATTTACGGCTATTCTAGAGGGGACATTACAGTCCTCCCTTCTCGGGATTGCTGGTCCTCTAGCAATCACAAATTGGGATGCTGCAGAATCTGGTTACCTTCCCAAGTGGCATCCTCAATCGGTAAGTCCTTCCATTTTATCAGATATTCTCGGACACTTTGTTTCTCAACTTTCTTTCTCTCAAATCAGCAATTCCTTGAGGGCCCGTTTGGTAGCAGGAATTGGACCGGAATTGGCATTATCTAATTCTGGATAATGCCGAATTCCATGTTTGGGTCCTTCAAAAAAAATGGAATTGGAATTCCGAAATTCTCATTTTGCCCAAAAAATGGGAAGATCATCTTCCACCTAAATAGGTGGAATTGGAATATTGAATTCCAATTCCATTTTTATTCAATT
>MU224190.1:1957503-1970229 GCA_018584345.1 Thuja plicata | reverse complement strand
AAAAATACTTGTAAACACAATTTTATATGAAAATATTATAAAATGAACCAAATAAAAAAACATGTTTGTTTTTAGTGGCTATAGGAAAAATGAAATAATAATTAAAAAACTCCTACAAAATGTCAAAAACATAATTACATTTTTCCAAAATTTATAAATTAACTATATATACAAAGAAATTAAATAATAAAATAATTCGTTATTCAAACTATATTCCAATTTCAGGGCGTATTCCAATTCTAGATTGTGGCACCCAAACGCAGAAAATGCATCTTCCCAGTCATCTTCCTGGTGAACCAAACGGGTCCAACCCATATTCTGGATATCATTTTGAGGATATGTATCTTCGAGAATTGCATGATCTTCCTGAATTGGCCATATCCAGGATATGGTATTCCTGCTGCCAAACGGGCCCTTAGGAACTGCACCAAACTCCCTTCTTCGTCAAGTGGGGGCAGCTCTGGAGATGCAACTGTATGTTGGCCCAATGCCTTCTTAAGGCAAGAAACATGGAAAACATTATGAATCTTACTGCCTTCTGGTAGTTCTAACTAATATGCAACTTCACCTACTCTTCTTAGTATCTTGTAGGGCCCATAGAAACGTGGTTTAAGTTTTTTTGCGCCACTCTTCTTCAGTGTGGATTGCCTGTATGGTTGTAGATGCAAGAAAAGAAAGTCCCCAACTTGAAATGTTCTCTCAGCTCTATGCCTGTTTGCATACATTTTCTATTGATTTTGGGCATGTTGAATGTTATCTTTCAATGTCCTGAGAATATCCTGATAACTCTGAATTGTCTCCTTCAATGTCATCAAATGCCAAGTCTACAAATGATAAAGCATCATACCCGTACAAGGCCTTAAATGGAGACATGCCAATCGACATATGAAAGGTGGTATTGTAACAATACTCACCTAAGTGAAGCTATCTAATCCAAGCACGGTATTGTCTTGAAACATAATTTCTAAGATAGTCCTCAATCCACTTATTTACATTTTTTGTTTGTCCATCCATTTGAGGCTGGTAGTTGGTGCTTGGTGTCAATTCTATACTCGCTAACCGAAGCAACTCTTGCCAAAACATACTGATAAATCAGCTGTCCCGATCACTATGGTCTTAGGAAGATCATGCAACCTGAACACCTCCCTGAAAAATAAATCTGCAACCTAAGATGTTGAATAATTTGTAGCGATGGCGAAAAAATGTGAATACTTTGTCAACCTGTCCACAACTACAAAGATACAATCTTTCCCCTAAACTCGTGGAAGTCCTGTAATAAAATCCATGGATATTCTTTCCCACTTCTACTCAGGTATGGGCAATGGTTGAAGAAGGCCTGTAGGATAGGTGTGTTTTGACTTGTTCTGCTGACAAGTCAAACACTCTCGGACATGCTGCAACACATCGTCCTTAAGACCCTTCTAGGAGAATCTCTCCCGCACCTGACGAAATGTTTTGAAGAAACCTGGATTCCTGCTAGAGGGGTATCATGCAATGCCCTCATAACCTTGTCCTTCAATTTAGATCCTGGTACAAGATAGATTTTGTTTTTATAATAAATCACATCATCTACTACAGAATACCTGCATCTTGCACCCGTCCATCAACGAATCATAGGCAAAGGTTTTTTTTAAATACTCGGCTAGCAATTGAGATTTCCAATCAGCTGAAATCTCAGTGAGAGAGTAGAGGGTGGGTTTCCTGGAAAGAGCATTAGCAACAATATTCGTTTTTCCCTTGATAAATTCCACATCAAAATCATACGCTTGAATCTTGCTTACCCATTTATTGAGATCTTTTTGTTCCAAGAAATACTTAAGACTGTTGTGATTAGTCCTGACAACAAATTTTGCAACGACTAAATACTATCTGAACTTAGCTAGCGCGTACATGATAGCTAGCATCTCCTTATCATAAGTGGAGTACAATCTATCTGGATCTTTGAGTTTCTTGCTCTAGAATGCAATAGGGTGTATGTTCTGCATTAGAACTACACCAATCCCCTAACCCGATGCATCATACTCAACAACAAATAGTTGTGTGAATTCAAGTAGTGCCAACACTAGGCATGTGCTCATGACCTCCTTCAGCTTATCAAATGTCACTTGTGCCTCATCTGACCAATGAAATGCTCGCTTTTTTGTAAGATTTGTCAAGGGTGATGCCAACTGTGAAAAAACTCGCACAAATCTCCTGTAGTAACAACACAAACCCAAGACGCCTCTCAACTCTAATATGTTCCTAGGAGGTGGCCAATCTAAAATTGTTTGCATTTTCTCCTAATGTACCTTAACACTATCAACTCCAATCACACGTCCTAGATAAAGAATCTCAATCATTCCGAACTCACATTTGGAAGCCTTCACAAATAGCGACTATGCCTCCATGATATTCAAAACCAAATCCAAATGCTGCAAATGATCATTCCATGTCTTGTTGTATATCAATATATTGTCAAAGAAGACCAAAACATATTTCCGCAACTATCCACAGAATGTGTGGTTCATGCAAGACTGAAACGTTGCTGGTGCATTTGTGAATCCAAATGGCATGATAAGGAACTCGAAGTGTCTGTAGCGACAATGGAAAGCAATCAAATGTATGTCTTCTTCCAGGACACTAATCTGATAATAGCTTGAACAAAGATCAATTTTAGAATACACAATCCCGTGTAGGTCATCTAGGACCTCATCAATCTTGGGAATGGGGTACCTATTCTTTATGGTCTTCTTGTTCAAGGATCTGTAGTCTATGCACATGCGTAGTGCTCCATCCTTCTTGACCAATACAACTAAAGAAGTAAAAGGTCTGGAATTAGGACATATGTGACCCATTTTCAATAGTTCCTTGATTGTTTTTTTCAATCTCCTTAAAATGGTTTGGGTGTCTATAGGGCGTAGTGATAATTGGCTTTGCGCCCTCCTCAAGCTCAATGACATGCTCAAACCCACAATCCGGTGGACGAACAAGAGGAATATCTCCAAACACTACACTATGTTTATCCAACACTATCTGGATATCAATATGATATTGTGGCTCGCTGTTGGGGGAGGATTTGCTAGATACAAAACACTGGGCTGCCCACTCTACATCATCATGCCTAAATAGAGCCTCCAACCTCCTTGCTGAAACCACTCGTGGACCATCATCTGCCATAGCCTTAAGCACAGTTTTCATACCATCAACCATGAATTCAAACTACATCTACTTAAAGTCCTGTACATATTGCTCAGGTGACTCTAACCACTGAAGTCCCAATATGGCATCCACATTGCTTAGTCCAAGAACATAAAAGTCACCCGTCAATGTGAAATCTCCAATCTGTATATTCAATTGTGGCACTACTATGGTGCAACTCAGTGGGAAACCATCTACAACTATAACACTGAATCTAGAAAACTCCTCAACCTGAAGTCCACGTTTCATCACCAATCCCTCATCAACAAAATTATGCGTGGCTCCACTGTCCACTAAACATACCATCCGCTGTCCCTTAAGGACACCTTTTTGCTGGAAAGGACAGCTGTGAGGTACTTCAAATAAAGTGGCAATGTGTGGAGTCTAACTATAGTATCCTCCAATTCTATCTACTGGGGCTGATTCTCCTGTGCAACATCCTCATCAATACTAGCCTCTACTCGTCATGATCCTCACCATCAAAATGGACCGCAATCAAATGCACCTTGCCTTTTCCAAGGCAACGATGACTCGGCTCCCATGGCTCCTTGCAAGAGAAGCATAACTTTCTCCTTCTCAGCTCATTTCTTGACTCTTGTTTAGCTTTGGAAGGTATGTTCTTTTGCTGATTAAAACTTTTCTTATCAGATTTACATGGGCTGAAACCTTTCTTTTGTGGCTGATAAGAGGGTGTGACCTCCAAGTCAAGGGCTAACTCAATAGCATCATCTAGTGAATTAGGCCTATGAGCCTTGACCAGCCCTTTCAATTTGTCACTTAAGCCTTGTACAAAAAGCATCGTGACTCTTTTTTGTGACATGTCAGGAACCATAACGGAATTTTTTTGGAGCTCATTGATGTAAGTTTCCACATGTCCCTGCTTCCATTGAGCCAATTCCCTATAATAGACTTCTATATTTTTTTGTCAAAGCGAGTTGTTGGAACCCTATTTTTTTGCGAAATTTAGTGTCTCCTAAGAATGAAAAAAAATTGAAAATCATACAAATGGCTACTTTGCAAGACATTGTGCACAAGTCATCACCGAGCTTTTGTATTTGTCAACCAGGGAGACAGCTTTGCAAAAGTTGAAGCTACTGAAGTTTTCTTTGCTGTCATAGTCTAAGGATGCTGGTTTGAGAAGAATGGTTTATTTGATCGACAAGGAACTTTCTCCTTCTGCTGATGGGGTCATTATTATTACAAGTTCATTAATGAAAGACACAAATAGCAAGACAGACCACCCAATTTTGAAAAGATTCAATGGCTAGTTGTTCAGAAACGAAAAAAAATTTAGTCAGACCCACATTGGGACCCGACATACATCACGATTTCTAGAGCCTAATTCAAAGCAAGTGGTGAAGCTTATATTATTTGAATTGTCTAATTTAAATAATAACATAGAAAGAGAGAATCAAAATATAAGATGAGGCCCTGTACTATTTCATGAATGGTAGGAAATGTGAGATTATTTATGCCACTTGAAAATAATAGTCTTTTATGTAAGGCGGATCCAAGATTCTATTTCTACAAAGGAGAAAAAATGAAAGAAAAATTTCAAATATTTCTAATTTGAAACCCCATGCACAATTACAAAAGGATTGTTTACAAATGAAGAGTGCCAAAATCAAAGCTTGTGGGCTCCCCGCCCCCGATTTACTTTCAAAAATGATGAGTTACATATCAAAGAAAGAATCCCACCGAAATATCTATGCCTCTTATATAATGAAATAGACCTGTGGCATTTCGGCATATAAGAATAGGGTCTCTTCGAAATGCCATCTTTTATCGAAATATAAAAAAGATCATCATTACAACATATGTAATCGCCAAAAGTTGAGATTTGTCTCCCCGAATGATATAATTTCCCCAATGAAAATGGAGTAGCCGAACCTTTGCAGTGTGAAGAAAGTTAAAAACACCATCACTAGAACATGAGCGAACTCCCTCCGAAATGGCAAATGAAGATGAGCACAAATGAAGGTATCGGCGAGACATTCCTATCGGTTAGATATTAAACTCTCTTTCCGAAGTCTCGTGTTCTCCCGATGAAGAACGAACAGGCCCAAAAAGTAGGTTTACTATCTCAAAAAAGTGGTGCCTTTCAAAAATGAAGTTACTATGAGCTGCATAAAATGGATTTATTAAACATTCACGCAAATAAATACGAGATATGTGGCATCTTACAATAGGGAATGCGGTGATCTCGAGTGTTGTAGACATCGATTATTCATTGTTTGATAGCGTGCCAAAAAGAAATATGGAACCACGATCATGCATGACAATTGTTTGCCAAAATGTCTCAAGGTAAAGTAGACACAAAAGAGCGTGCAAAGGAATTGTTCGACAAAGTGCCTCTCAGATAAATATGGTCTCAAGGATTGTAATCAACGCCTGACATATACAAAATGGACTAATTGAATTGTTTTTGGAAGCCGCAAACAAATGTAATCAGCAAGGGTAATACCGAATGGGGAAAAATCCGAAAAATAGAGGGTACGTGTGAAGTGATAATATGCTAAAAGTAGTATGATCTCATATTGTGCAAAGACTATTGTATTTGCACGAAATACATTCGTTGAAAGATTTTCATAGCCGCTAATGTTGTGGAATTATCCGCAATGCATGCAAAAGACACCATTCATCAATAGAATGGAGCACAGAAAATACAAACCGTTTTTCTTAACAAGATACCTGAAGATAGATCATCGAACAGAATATGTATTTTCTGAGGTATGCAGAGGTGAGAACCTTATGACAGCAAAGGTTAAGAATAAGATGCAGTCACCCACTGGGCAGAATGAAAAGAAATCTTTAACTATAGTTGTGAGTACCCGGGTAATATGCATACAAGATATGAAATCATTAAAGATATGCACCATGGATTCAGCTTTATGAACTTTCATGCTCAATAGGGAATCATAGATGTGGGAGATCAACAGAGTGTCCTAGAAAATGTAGTTTGCAAAATGAGAAAATAGAGACTAAATCCAAACTGTTTGACATAATGTGTCAAAGATCATCGTCACATGAAGTGTATGATTGCAGCAACAGGCAGAGAACAGTTTTGTGAAAAGATTTTAGAAACTTTCAAGGAAATACACAGAGTGTCTCTAATAGGGAAACATGTGCAGGATAGAAGAAAACACTTTACAAGCCCCTCTAATGAAGTTTTTCTTCATTGAATGTAATGATCGCAGATTAGAAGCATATGTATAGTGTGTAAATATAAACAGAGTAGTGGATTGTTTGACGAAGACATATATGCAAAATGTGGTCTAAGAATTAACAAGTATTTATCAAAAGGGCTTGAGAAACTTACAAACAAAGTACAGAATATGGAAATGCAGACAGAGCACGATGGCTCTGTCATAAACAATGTTCATTTGACACAATAATAAGCACACACAACATATATTGATAATAAGTGCCTTGCAAAATGTATCTCGGAAAATACAATGACTATGGGGATTTTTGTCAAAATTTGCAATTGTAGTGTCATCTAGAAAAATGCAATAGGGTTCTTATTAGAGAGATGTGATATTTTGAATGCAATGGAAACACACAAAGTATGGATCCAGAGAGGTTGCAGTCCCATGCAAGACAATGATTATAGAATGTAGCAGAATGTATTGGCCAGACATTACACCTGTTAAATTATATGCCAAAGGATTGTGTTTGATGTTAATCATCGAAGTGAAGGGTGATGATTTTGATCATGAAGGGAAAGATATTGTGCATAGATTCATTTTCCATTATAAAATATGTTTCACAAAAAGGCAGAAAGGAATTACACAGAACAAGTATTTGTAATTTAAAGACCAAAAGTTGTAACCAGTTTTTAGGATCCCTTGTATCTATAAAAGGGAAACTACAGATTGCATCAAAAAGGGGGAGATTCAGAGTTTTAGAAGACAAGATGTAATCACATTGTAATATTTTGTTTTCATTATCATCCATAGAAAAGACAATCATTACTTTTCTCTTCAATTGCGCTATGGAAAATTTTCTTTCTAAATCAGTTCTCTATGATTTTCAGTTCCAGTAATTGAATGTTGTCTTAAATTCTCTTATGAAGAAATTATTTACTGTCATAGCAATTTGAATATCAAGAATCATTTGAGAAGTTGTTGTCCTAATGCTTCTTGTCTAATTGGTCTCTTCAAGTAGGAGTTAAACTCAATTGGAGTTATAAATGAAGCTCTAGAAGGAAGGTGACTCTATTGCCCAACGAGGAGAAGGCACTGGTCTTCAATACAAAACATTATTCAAAACATAACCAGATTATAGTAGGAGAATCAAAGAAGTAGAAGCGTAGATAGAAGAAAAGAGCAGAAATCAATTATACATAAAGATTGTTGTAGGTAGGAAGTAGAACAAAAGTAGCAGTACAAGATAAAATATAGCAAGGTAGTCAGGAGTTAGAATCAAGTAAGCAACAATCAGATCAATCTATCTCAAGAACTCATGTCATTCTGAGATAGATAAGATAGAGACTAGAAGTAGAAGACAGACAGAAGATTCAATCTGCTATAAAAAGCACAAAATTGGAGATCCAATTGGTGAATAGGTATACCCGCCTAGGTTTTGCAGAGGAAGTTTGACCATAATTTGGTCACTCCATTTTGTTGACCAAGTCAATTGGAAGGATTAAACATAGAAGTTGGCATACTCTTAGAACTTTCCAATCTGTTGATTTGGGAACCAACACGAGTAACCAGCCTTTTAACAAATTCTTCTTAGGAATGTATCATGGCATGGTCCTGAGAAACTAGTCCATGGTGCCACCAATTGTATGCTACTCCCTCCAGGTGCATGGTAGCAAACTGTATTGCCTATTCCTCCTCCATGGGGGCTTGAGTGTTACAAAGTGTCCAACTTATGAACCCATGATCTTGTTGTTATTCCTTCAATTCCATCAAAGGTTGGTATAGAAATTTTATTCAATGCATCCTTGTATTCCATAGGCTAAGTGCCCTGCCTAACTTTCCCTCTAGGCCTCCTATCTTGCCTTTCCAAACGATTTCTAGCCTTGTCCATTTGCTGATTCATGAATTGATTTAAGTTAATTAACTGTCTTACATCAGTTGGAAGGTGCATGTATTCATCACGAGCCTCCATAATATCATTTGCGATGTGTGTCTTTGCTTCCTCTACCTCCGGAATTGTTTCTTTTTCAATTTGACGAGGTAAAAATGTGGGACATAATGGTCGATCAGACCTTGTATCCACTGTCCTCACAACATTAGAAGTTGCTTTGTCTTGCTTCCCGTGTCCGGCTTCACTTCTGTTGTGTTCATTACTAGACCTTGATCTTGTATGATCAACTCTCAATTGACCCATAGCTGTGATCATACGATCCTGGAAATTGTTGTAACATTTGTTGTTGTTGTTGTTGTTGTTGGGCAAAGACGGTCAAGAAATCGTTGAGTTGACTGTTCATATCCCTCGGTGGGCTTTCTGCTCTTCTCTTACCCATTCCTTCCACAACAGGATTATCTTCAGCTCATTCTGCTTGTTGTCCTGGCCTGCTTCTTGTGTTATATTTGTTTGATCCCACCATGCAATGCAATACCACTAACCAGGAGTGCTTGAATATGACTTGCAATGATAAACCCCGTAGGCTAGCAGGATTTGTGACTCTGATACCACTAAAATATCCTTGCTAGAGATTATTTTGCAAATAACAGATATAAACAAACAGCCAAACCAAGAGAAGATTCATTCCATGAAACTTTCACAAAATTACAGGCCAAACAATGAGGTATTTGTTAACATGCAACAAGGATTCTCAAGAGTCAAGACTAACAAACAAAACTTCAATCAGTGACAACATTAAATTTCAAATATTGAACACAAGGCGTACCAACATTGCATCAGGTTCAAGTTACAATCTTTGACAAAGACTAATATGAACCAGACACTAAAAATGGATTTCACTGTTCGATCTGCTCCTGTTGATGACGGCTGGTTTGAATTAGCAGCAATGATAGCCTTTGTATTGAGCGTTGCAGGTCTTCTCCCAGGTTGAGGCAGTGATACCAATCAGACTGACTATCTTGCTTCTAACTGCCAAAATGAACAGCTTTCAGCTCTAGAGATAGAACCCTTGAATAGAACAGACAGCTGTTGCAGACATGGGGCTACATCCAGAATGGCTGATAACAGGGGTTTCATCCTACTTGAATGCCGAATTGCAGAGAACTCATAAATCGATGAAAGAAGACAATAATGGCCAATGAATGAAATGTTTTGAAGGCATCCACCTTCTTTATAATAACCCAAGCCCTTCCAAAAAGCTTCGATTCTGCTAGATTATTCATGATGGCGACTAGGCACAATTCCCAAGGTTTAAATACATATTTTTTAATTACCACCATGGCACTTCCTAGTTGTAATAACGTTATAACTTAAGGTGTGGCCCCATCATTAAACATAATGAATAATTAAAATATATTTGCTGGGACTTTAGCTTTTGGCCAATTATTTAAAATACCTCAATGTCCCTTTATTATTAGATGCTTAGCCTATGCGGGACAGAAAAGATTAGGCTAGCATTTTTATTTATTTATTTACGGCTATGCTAGAGGGGACATTACAGATTTACGGTGTCCATAGCACATAATCATGTATGTTTATGAAATTGCTTTCAAATTCCAACAGCACTGGCTTCTCCTAGCACTCCCATAGTAGGTTGCTTAATAATTTAAGACATGATGTTGGCAATCAGAAAATGTTTTCTGCTTGAAGATGTGCCCATGTTGTTCTAATGCATCCAGTTTAGTTTGTTAAAAAATATATATCTAGATTATTTGCAGGTATAAACCATTACAAATTAGGTGTAAGATAATTGCCTCCACTACACTTGCTTCACACAGAATTTCTAGTTCCACTCTGTCACACCCTTATAAGAGTCAGCCGTGACCATTACACCACAATCACTGAAGATGTGCCCTGTTGTTCTAATGCATCCAGTTTAATTTGTTAAAAAAAGTATATCTAGATTATTTGCAGGTATAAACCATTACAAATTAGGTGTAAGACAATTGCCTCCACTATACATGCTTCACACAGAATAGCTATTTCCACTCTGTCACACCCTTATAAGAGTCAGCCATGACCATTACACTACAATCACTTGGAGCCAGTTCTGTTCATTAACTTGAATATACAGTTGATTGCTTCTTGGTGTAAATGTAATTTAATTTATATAGTGATGTCCATGAAAGACCAAAATTGGTCCATGGGACGAAAAGAGATACAATATAGAGTGGACGGGAAGTGCAAAGGCACATCCCAAGAAAAATAAAATACAAAACAAAACATGAACAATGAAACGAAGGACACTAACAGTGTCGGTGTGAATAAGGTCTCGTACCTTGTGTATTTCACTAGTTCCTAGTAGGGGACTTATTCACATGACTTAATTTTACATAGGTCCTAGTTGATGTTTCTAGAAGTCTTAGTTGTCAATTTAAGACATGCCATGTCTTATCTTTATGACCTTTATTTAATTCTAGGTAACTGGGTCATTTAATATTTGATTGAGGTAGTTGTCTCATTGTATAGGATTAAGACACATGTCAACATCCTATCTAATCCTACCTCACCTTGCCTTTATAAGCAAGGCATCTAATTGTATATTTCATATTCAATCAATCAATCTTGCATTGTTGAAGCAAGCTACTCTTGCCATTCTCTCTTGTAGAAATGTTTTGATCTTGCGGGGATCCTAGGGGTGTTGAGGAGTCACTAATCAAATCCTACACGGTATCAGTTCCTAGTCCTACTTCTCCAATTGAGATCACGCATTCATCTTTGTTGATGGTTCAATGAGAACTTCTAGTGATTCATTGCAACAAGAATCACATTGTCTTCTTGATTGGGATTCCTATCTTTTAGACATTGCTTCTGTGGAGTCTCATATTCCAGATTTGGAGGACCAATTTGAGGGGTTATCTCTCTTACTTGATGACAACCTTGGCACAGCCGTTGTCACTTCATATTTGTCTTTTGAGCTTGTTCATAATCAGTTTCCATTTTTTCCTTGCTTGTCACCATCTATTGTGCTTAGGGATGTACTTGATTGGTTTGAGGCATCATCCCCATCATGCAAGGACATGGCAACACATGAGCAGTTTTCAGAGACATCATCATACTTTTGGATTCTATTTCCTACCAAAACTTATCCGGAATGGGAAGGACTCTTGCAGTTGTACTTGGTTAATCTTCTTCCCAAGGGGAGAAATGTTGTTTGTAGGCATTGGACTATGTTTTGTCTTCAAACACTCACCATTTCTGCAAGACATTGTATATTGTGGGAAGGCTATATAGTTACTCTATTTCTTCCTATGGAAGGACCACTAGTTGCATTCTCATGATGGATGTAGTCCTTGGCAACACAAGCAGTTTTCAAAGACATTATCATATATTTGGATTCTATTTCCTACCAATTCCTATCTAGAATGGAAAGAATTCCTGCATTTATACTTGTTAATCTTCTTCCCAAGGGGAGAAATGTTATTTGTAGGCATTGGACTATGTTTTGTCTTCAAGCACTCACCATTTCTGCACGACAGTGTACATTGGGGGGGGGGGGGGGGGGGGGNTACTATATAGTCTCTCCATTTCCTTTCTATTGGGGGATCATTGATTATATTTTTATGATGCATTTAGTCCTTGGGGGTTAACATTGAGTCCTCCATGCATCATCATTTGATTGTATCTTTTCTCTATTTTGGAGAGGAGTTTTCGTCCCAATGGGTTTTCTCCTTTCTTTGTTTGTGAGAGATTTGCATTTGTACATGGGCACCTAACATGGTTTAGCAGCTAGGAGCAATCATGTCATCTTGCATCATCTGCATAATTGTCATGTCCCCTTTCTAGAGTGGACATCAGAGACAGGGGAGTTGGCCTATCATTGGAGTCTTGTAGACTAGCGGAGATGGATAGGGACTCATTCAGTGAATACAGTGACCGGATTTTGGCTTTACAAGCAATTTGGAGCAGTTCCTAGATTTTAGGGGATATCCCTACTTTTTAGGACGATGTGGCAGTTTCCAGATGTGAGGTCCCACTGGACCATTCCATGATTTCAGTTTCAGGATGACAGGGTGTGTTCCCTAGTTTCTAGGAGCATCCCTAGATTTTAGGGATGGGACTGCCAGCTGACCCATCTCGTTCGGCATCAATCTGTACAGGTGACATGGTGGTAAATATAGTGTTGTAGTGTAGTTCCTTGATTTTAGGAGGCGGTGCCTACTTTTTAGGAGGGGAATTCCTACTTTTTAGGAGGTGGTGTCAGCTTCCCGATTTGAGGTTCTATAAGGTCATCCCTTGGTTTCAGTTTCAGGAGATTTGGGTGTGTTTCCTAGTTTCTAGGAGCATCCCTAGATTTTAGGGATGAGACTGCCAGTTATCCCAGATTGACCGACATCAGTCATAGGCAGGTGACATATTCAGCTTCAGCATTTTGGGTTGTCTCGGGTATTCCTTGGCTATTTGGGATATATTTTAATATATTTTAATATTTCCTAAGTTTGCGTTTAATTA
>MU224190.1:1904840-1942702 GCA_018584345.1 Thuja plicata | reverse complement strand
TATTTAATAATTACTTGTATTAATTAATAACAATATGTTATTAATTAATATTAAGATGATATTATAATAATAATAATACTTTATTATTATTATAGTGTTTTGGAAGTTTATATTATAAAGGGCAGTTCACTGATGATGGTTTTTGGGAAACTTTGGAGACCAAGGAGTTATAAATACAGGCTCATTTGCAAAGTAAAAAGCTATTGAATATTGATTATTGAATTTCTTCTTGGGAATTGTTCCTACTTTCTGTGCCCTAGCCATGGTCAAATTAGTTGATGGAAGACTGATTCTTCCTCATCTAATCCACGATCGATTGCTGATGTATAATCGATTGTCTTCATTTGGTTGCTGTTGTATAACCAATTGTTTTCCTTCGTATTGTGTTGCCTGTCACTGAAGGAAAGAAGTCTAGCTGAAAGTTGTATGCACACTGAGAGTGCAGATTTGTCCTCAGTTTCGCAGTTTGGTGTTGATAGAATTGTAAGAGAAATCACCATATAGCTGGGAGGTCTCACATGGTAGCGACAGGGAGAAGATTCTGATTTTGCTACAGAACTACATAGCCTGTAGGTGGCGCAACAGCTTGTTCATCACTACAACACCCTATACAATTAGTTGCGGGTGATATTGAATTTGCATTTTCGACGTGGGCATAAGGGCAAGCAGTGAGCAGCCAGCATTAGCATCACTTCACCATAGTGAGCTGCGACTGGACTTGTAGCAGCCAAACCTAAGCCGCGTGGGATATTTGCAGGCAGTAGGGAGTGTAAACTGCAGGCCGTGGGAAGTGTATCCAGGAGCTGCGTGGATATGACAGCAGGCTGGGGACCTTCAGTTGGGCGCTGCGTTCAACACTGACTTGCATCTTGCATGGTGGCGTTAGCATTGTGAGAATTAAAAGCATAAGGAACCATGGTATTTATCACGCCTTCATAAGTTGTATTCATTGTAAGTCAATAGAAGTGCAATAAACTTTTAAAGAAGAGTTACCTTCATTTAAGATTTAAGTTTCAGAATAAGTGAAGTTCAATAGCAAATTAAGTAGTAATTCCAGAATGTCAATACCTTGTAATACGATGGTCTAAATTAAAGACTTCTCTATATGGAATGTGGTGAGTAATTAAGTGAAAGTAATTCTATATGCCATCCAATTTCATCTATGACTCAGTGAAGGAAATTTTAATAGCAAACAAACTAGCTGAAATTATCTACCAGTCAGATTAAGCCAGTACCAGATTACCTGCCAAACGTTTGACAAAATGTCAAACGTATGATTTACATAGAAATTGATGAATTTTTGATGGTTTTTAGATGAGGCCAAGTTAGGCTCTTCATAGTTCATCATCAAAAGGATATGTATTCCAAAGCAATGTAATCATCTCATTGGATGACACTAAATGTTTGTAAGTAGTGGTTGTAACTTGTTCTTGATAAATCGATATATACAATAGAGACGAAAGGCTCTATTAATAATAGATTACATGACGATGTTTCTAAACAAAACACGCATGAACAAAAACAGGAAATAGAAATTTACTAAAACAACAAAGATGATCATTAAAGAAACATTACATTATTTTAGTACCCTCCCTTAATGGTCATCATTTTAACTACCCTACAGAAGACATAATCTGCAAGTCTTTTGGTCATAAATGTATAGAAGGTTGTTCCATTCTCTTCAGAACGCTCTGCGACATAAGCCTGTTGCTAAGACCCTCTCTGGTTCTGCAAAACTTCTAGAAATGACCAAGATAACCACAATCCTTCCAACCTGATGTTGGAAAACAAAATTGTCCCTCCCTGTAGCTAGAGGCACCGAGTTCAACTTTTGAAACTGAAACCGCGATTTTGAGGAAAAAATCGTCAAACCCTTCACTGCTTTAGGAAAAACAGCCACGATTTTGTTTTAAAATAGGCAAAAACTTTTGCAAATGTGCACTACAACCCAAAAATTGGCTGCAAGAAACTACGATTTTGGTGGAAAAAATAGACAAACCCTCAAGTGATTTTTTGGAAAAAATCAGAAAACCCAGACATGATTTTTGAGGAGAAAATCGAAAAAATCCAAACAATATTTTTAGGAAAAAATGATAAAACCCAACCATAATATTTTTTGAAAAAAATTATAAAACCTAAACATAATTTTTTTTGGAAAAAATTGAAACCCTAGCTACTAAAAAAGACAAACAATTTTGTAAAATGGTAGCAAAACCTGAGAGCAGACATGGAAACCATAGCCGTGCACAGAGCAACCCTCAATTTAAAGCAAAAAAATTGA
The DNA here is from genome assembly GCA_018584345.1 of Thuja plicata. Classification (NCBI taxonomy): domain Eukaryota; kingdom Viridiplantae; phylum Streptophyta; class Pinopsida; order Cupressales; family Cupressaceae; genus Thuja; species Thuja plicata. The sequence continues at coordinate 1,940,421 of MU224190.1, read as the reverse complement.
AAAAAAACACTCATCATGTGTGTATGCTATCATCGCATGTTGTCTTCAAAAAAATGAAATCAACAGCTACAAAAAACTTGCAGAGGTCGCAATCTTGAGTCCCAGGCCAAAGAAGGGCCAGCAAAACCCTAGCTTGTGGCAAAATGGAAAATTGCAAAAGAAAAATGCAGGGGTTTTTTGTTAACTACCGCCAAACAGAGAGAAACAGCGCTCAAACTAGAAAAATGAACTTCAAAAGCTTCCACAACAAAAGAAAACAGGTCGTCACGCATAGGAAAAATGGTGGAAAGATGTGGTTGCGATGTTGCAAATCACACAAAAAAGCTTTGCTCACAGCCTTGCACATGCAGACAAAGAAGAAAGACATAGGTTGAAGCAAAATAAACCAAGCCAAAAAACACAAAAACGCGAGCAACAAAACTTCTTCATTGGCTTCTATGGCCCGAACAACCCTTGTTGCAGGTTTGAGTAGAATGAACAAGTAGTTTTTGAGACTGGCCTTTGCCATTGATGTCAAAGGGGGAGAGAATTAGCAAAATTTGGCATGAGAGAGTTGTTGTTGTCATTGATGCGGTGTCATCAATGACAAAGGGAGAGATTGTTGCAGGTTTGAGCAGAATGAGCAGTTGGTTGAGGTATTGATGTTGTCATTGATGTCTACATATTTTGTTGTCATTAGTGACTGATTATTGAAGATGTTATTGAGTTTCTTGTGCAGTTGTGCTGAGAGTTTTTCTCTGCATTTCTTCCATGTTCCAAATCTATTGATGCGGTATGGATATGTTGTTAAGCAGTGTTTAAATGTATTGGATTCAAGTTTTTGAGCTTCGGATCGCAATTTAGAAGAATTGGTGTTTATCTGAGTGTAACAGTAGTTGACAGAGTTTCCTGTGTGAAATACATGCTCCGCATTTCTCCGTGTGTTAGTTTTTGGTTTTGAGGTTCTGGGATTGTGCTTATGATGGTCATATCTTTCTTTATTTCAGTTATCACAAGTTTTTGTGTTTCAAAGGCATAAGTTCAAAGTCCGATGGTGTTCTTACTCTAGGTTTGGCCGACCTTGGGTGCTTACACTTTAATTAAAAGCCTCGGTGAGTGCAAGATGAAGAGTAATGTATATGACGTATATTTTGGTCCTAGTTAAGACGTGTTGTGGTCCACTTTGCATTCCTTTCCACCATGAGAATGTTTAAGTGTCGACCTAATTTGAATTATGTTTGGTTAAGATGCTTAGCCAACCTTGGGAGTTTTTGCTAGCATGAGGATGGTATAAGTAAAGGATAAATAGTTGAGGGCGAGTGTGGCATATGTATATTCTTGTGTGAGTGTGTGTGCAAGTATGTGTATATATGATGAAGATGTGTGAAAGAGAATCTATCTCCCTATGTGTATGATTATAAGTTGGTGCGAAGCATGGTGTTGTGCAATGTAGACTTTCATGTGTGAGCTACCAGAAGCAGTGATCAAAAGGTATCTACAAATCTTTCAGTTGCAGAAGTGCATCAATGGTAGATCTTTTCTCTTTTATTCTTCTTCATCCAAGTAGTGAGCCCTCCAAAAGTGAGCCTTCTAGCAATGAGCACATTTCTACAGTGAGCATTCTTTGTAAAAATCACCTTAACTAGTGTCACCCTAACAGGTGTTTATATATTTGAGAATTAATCTTCTTCGTGGTTTTTCCCTTAACGACGTTTTCCACGTAAATCTGGTGTTTCCTTGTGCATGACGGCTTATGTTTTTCACATGTTCTTTTATGTTTATATCATTCTGTGATTAAAGATAAGTTTTTGTGGATCTGATTCAAGGAAAGATTCATAAGTTTTATAGACAATTTATTCATCCCCCCTCCTCAGTTGTCCTATGCATTTAACAACCCCAGCTGTGACGTTCTAACAACACAAAACCCACAAAAAATGCAAAAGACAATCCGCAATTTGCAGAAAAAAACTCGAAGTCTTCGATCTCTGAAAACCCTCGATTCTCCTGAAAGGAAAACGACCATGAAATTCTTAAACATTTTTTTCATAAAAGTCGATTAAAAATTTCTGGAAAAAAGTCTAGATAGAAGACCACGAGTATTTAAAAAAATTTGCCAAACCTTAAAAAACCCCATCGACCCGCTCTGATACCATGTTATTTATAAGTTGGTATATACAATAGAGATGAAAAGATCTATTTATAACATATTACATGACAATGTTTCTCAACGAAACACTCGAGAACAAAAATAGGAAATAGAAATTTGCTAAAGCAACTAAGATGACCATTAAAGAAACATTACATTAATTTAATATAACTAACCCTAATTAGGGTTTTCTCTAAATTATCTTGGTTGTTGATTTAGAATCAATTTGGGCCCTTCATTGTAATCGAGAGGTCTATAAAAGGCATGGCTTTCTCATTTGCAAAGAGTTGGTCATTAGATCAATGCTAGGAGTCGCAGTAGCTATAGGAGGAGATCAAAAATTGTTGCCAAGACGATGTTGAAGTGAATATACAATATTCATTGAAGATATCATGGATCTTTGTGTGTTGTTTCAATATTTTGCATGGTTTCTACTTCTCGAAGTTTTATTTAAAGTTCATTGATTGAAATAGAGAAATGTGAAGAGGCATGATGAATTTTGTGTTCATACCGTTTGTTGTTTGTTGATTGCAAACCACAGTGCATAGTTAGTTTGAAGTTTGAACTTGCTTTAAGCATTAAGTTCAATTGTGGATTTTCAATTGGATTGCGCTAGCATTGGGTATTTGGATGAATTGTTACAATATGAAAATCCTTTGTTACATTTGGAGATTACATCATCTTTGTGTAGTTTCATTTGGCAAAGAAAAGCTTGGTTAAGGAATTCATTCAATCTAAGCATCATTCGTTGATATCATTGTCCTGAAGTGTTAGCTTAGACTCTCTAAACCCTTTCCCTTTTTGTCTTTATTTGAATTTCAAGCTAGTTTAGTTCAAGTTCTAGCTGATTTGAAGGGAAAATAATTGATCAAGTCCAGGAAAATTTACGTAAGTCCCCTCGTGATTACCCGCAATATTACATCATTAAACTGAGTTGTGTCCAACATAAAGTCAATAGTACGCGTCGTAAACCTTGGGGATGCTTCATTTGATCACACATTTGCCTAAATGTTTAGCATTTGAAGTTTCATTGTTCAAGAGAGGATAGGATACTTGTATTTTATTCTACTTGTTTATTTTGGCTTTTTGCAAATTTTATATCCTTTTGGGTATTTTCTTGAAATTTATACTTTTTATATTTTTTGACAATGGTACCAATAAATGATCTAAAATCCGAATTTCCAAAGCAACCATAAACTAAGATTCCTTACTCCATTCAAAGCAATTTACAAAGAGAGTTATTTGCAAATATCAACACTAAAATCTATCTAGAAAATAATAGGAAAACTTGGTATTTCAACGCAGCAGTCCAATTTCACCAGCAATCATCAATATATCCATACATTTCATTAGCATCACCAAACGCATAAAGATGAATGTGCAAGGAAGCCCAAATGATGATCGAATTTCCCCTTATAACCAAACACCACCTCCAAAAGACTCATGTGGGAATAGAAATGAACCACGGCTGGTATGAATATGGTACGGCTGCTAATAATGGTGCTTAATTCTGCTCCCTGGACTACGTCTCCTATTGCTGGGCACTTATTATTATTATCTGCTGCTAATCTTCACAGAATCTGCACCCACAATCAACCAAATTCTATGAATTAAAGCTCAATAATGACTCCAAGATGAAGCCATCTCCCAGAAAAATATTATTGGATCTTTCACCAATTCAAAGTGCTGATAACCAGAAGAATTCACAATTCTCCAGGCAAATGCTGAAACCCTTGGAAACTCCAAAGACTTCACAAGAAAACAAGCAAATTCAACAATCGCATAAGTGGTTCGATTTCTCTCCCAAAGCTTATATACTTCCATCAAAAAGGTTCGAAACAAAACGCTTCTTCAGCAAGACCTTTAATGATTTTTACATTTGCTTTTGTTGTCATGCTTTGACTTGGAAAACTCCTAAGCCTTGGGCGCCATAAATAAAATAAGTATTTAATAGCATTTAATATTATTTAATGATGACTTTGCCCCCCCGTCCCCCCATTTAATTAAAACTTTATAATAGCTCTTTATAATTAATTATTAATAAAAACACTTTATTAATAATTAATACCAAGAACATAAGCCAATAACTTATTCCACTTAGTCAACTAATGATCTCTGCCAATACCAAGTCTAGGTGCACTGCTAAAAATAGCAACATGAGCAATATTGACTTACTATAAATAGTAAGTCCCTGAATAACTGCTCCAGTCAATGGTGCCAAATCTCGACACTGCCACCAACTTGTTCAGGTGCTCTGCTAAAGATAGAAATCCTGACTTTCCTATAATAGACACTACGAATAGTAAGTGTGCCAAACTGAACCAAACGAAGAACAATCCTGAACTATCCTGTCCTCTAGAATGGGAATTTACCTCCAGTTCTGCCAATTGAGACCCTCTAACCATCTGATTGAGCCTACGAGGGTCACTGACAGGCTAATCCAAACCACAAACCTTGGTGAGCTAAAATGGGGACATTACAGTCCGCCATCCCTAAAATTGCTTGTACCCAAGCAATCTAACATCTGAAAGCTCAGGGTACTCAACCTGTAGATAAATCACGGCTCCAACAGGATCCCACGAATAAGATGGTGTAATGTCCTAGTCATCATCAACCAATTCCTGTAACGACATCACCATCAATACAATCAACGAAATCTGCCAAATTGAAGTCATCACAAGATCTGATGTCGCAAGAACAAAATCATTACATGGGAGCAACTCTGTAGGCTGGCAAGATTTGCCCCCTTTCTCTGCACAAGATAAGCTATCATACAATTCATCTGGCTCAAGCACTACGAAACTGTGCATCTTATAAATGTCATGTGCATGTGGATCAAATGTAAAACTATATGCACTCCTCACTATGTACACCTCTGAGAATTCCTCTACAAGGCCTGTCTGGAATCCTGATGCACTGGTAGAATCCCAAACATCATGAAGGCACATCTCAGGTGAGTAATCAACATCAACCTTAAAAATTGGATTGTCAAATGATAACGTCGTATCCATCTCAAACAAGGGATTGTTCACAAAGTGAATCTCACCTCTAAGCTGAACAGAATTGTATATCCCTGAACTGTCGGAGACATAATGTGTGTCACACTCCTGTAGCATATCATGCTCCTCCTGTATCACCTTGCTCTTCTCTCTAAAAAGAAAAATAGAGCGTAAACTCCCCTCTGTGATTCTGAAATGAGCCTGACTGACTCTTCTTTGCAAATTCAACTATTATGCTTCACAAGATAAAAATAAACTAAACTCTTTCTTTGAAAATAAATACACTCTTTTTTTTAAACATTTTCCAATATTTCGAAACAATGACACATTTGCCAGGAAAAGCTTGACTTCTCTGCATCCAAACACTGATTACTAAATCAAATTGTATGCTGATCACAATCCTCTAACAACCTTCAAAGCATTAACCAAATCAATGCAAAAGCTACCTTGTAATTGTTTATGGAGGCTGGTCACATGGTTCAAATAGAAGCCGCGACATTCCTGCATGTTGCACCCAAAGCCATATCCACGCGTTGGAAGTTAGTGTACGCTGGAGTTTGCTAACACCAATGGAAGCTATAGAAGACGTTGCCAAACGTTGTTTAACTTAATTCCTTCAACCCGCGATTTGAAGCAAGCACTTCCAAACGCAGCCTTAATGTCCTGCATGACTGAAAACACCATGTAATCTCCTCACAACCGCTGCAAAACTAAACACAATTCATTGGAATGTCCTCCAATTCAAAGTGCAGGTTCAACTCGATCGAATTCACAATTCGATAAGCACAATTTCTTCAAACCCTTCACCAGTTTTCATTTCGAGAATTTTCATAAAAATGCATAAGATGATATTCTTCAAAATGTTTCGAATACTTATGGAAAACTCAATCTTCATCCACAATACTCGAAATCCCTAACTTCAATAACACACCTTACATAAATGTTGTCAATCAGGATTGCACCCGTGATGCAAAGTGTGAAACCTCGCAATCCTGTTGAAACATGGAAACGTTCCCGTTGATGGGAAAGAGAACAAATCTCCGGATCATAGGCCAGCTACCTCCTTGTGATCACCTAAACTATTTCTTGCCGAGGAAAAGGGTAGAAGGATATGCTTTCTAAAACAAAACTATACTACCGAGGTGATTCACCAAAATTGATGTTTCAGCAAACTCTAGGAGATAATACAGATAGGTGAAACACAATAACCAACTAGACGAACTCTGCAATAATAACTCTATGAAAGGCTCTTTTATCAGCAATAAAGAGGAAAACAATAACGTTTTCACAGTTTAATAACTTAAAATCATAAATAACACAATCATAAATCTGCACTATGAGACATCATTTTCTGCATTAAGATTTGAAGGAAAACTGATTCAACAAAGGTATGTGACACAATGATGAAATCAACTACTCACAATCAAACCATAACACCGAAAAATAGCTAGAAAAGGTATCAGAACTCTGCATAAAACCCCATGGATCTGCTACAAATTGCTCCCTTACAATAATGCCTACTTTCTGCAATGTGCAAAAAGAGGTCAAAAAGAAGGAGATCCCAAGAATTAGGTGAAGAATACAAGATATAGCCAAGAGAAAAACAATGGGTCAAATGCATGAGAAAACTCCATCAAAAGAGGCACAAAACTGCTGAAAACTAAAGTATAAATGTTGAAAAAGCTCCTCCAAGCCAAGTGCCACTGAAAATCAACTCCAAAACTGCCCCAAAACTGCTCCTCATCTCCCAAAATCATTCGAAAGTGTAGGGGGTCGTATGTGAGGAGAAATTCCATCAAAATAGGGATATAACTCTAAGGAACTATGAGCAAACTGCTCCAAAAGGCTCCCCAACTGAATGACAACTCCAAAACCACCTCAGAAGGACCCCAAAATGCTTGTGAACAGGCCTTAACAGTAGCAGAACTGAATGTGAACAGAATCTCTCCCCTAGAAAAGAGCATGAGATGGGCAGTCAACTGATGGTCAATGCTAGAAAGGTGCAACCTAACCCTAACTCAAAACCAACTCCTCAAGACAATCCTCTACCTTGCACTTTGACAATTAATAATAGTTGCCTTATAACATTGACAAACTGCTATTATTGTTTACAATAAAGATGTGCAAAACTTCTCTCTGAGACTATTTATTTATTTAATTAAATATTAATCAACTATATTTTAATATATTTAATCTTTTAAAGTGAATAGTAAAAATATTTGTTTTAAAACATTAAATATACCACAATACATTCGTTAATATTTAATAAATAAATAAATCACCATTCCAAAACTATCTATTATTTTACTTATTAATCATTAATCGCGATATTATGATATATTTAATGTTTAAATGAAATGCTTAACTATTTATTTAAATATTAGATATATTAAGACAGTGATTAATAATTGATAAATAAATAATATATTTAGTCATATATTTACTTTTATATTAACAATCGCATTCCAATATACTTTATTTCAATTGAATAGCTAAACTATTCTTTTTTAAATGAAATATATTGGAATATCATTATTAATGTAAAAGTAAATGTTTCAAATTTATTATTAGAATGATAAAGAAACAAGGAAATTTATTTAATAACAATATCAAATTGAATCTATATTTATAATTTAATGAATATTATTATAAAATGATATTCATTAAACTATAAAATATAGATACAATCGAATACTATTGTTATTAAATAGGGAAAAGACCCTAATCTTAATCCTTGACCCGAAATCTGACTTGGGTCTTAACCTGCGTGAAGGAAAAACACACCATGAGGTTTAATACTCGGGTTGCATAGGGTCACTAACCCTAAAGACAACTCATTGTTTCACTTTTGATTTCGTTGACTGCTGCTCTGCCCTTCTTGCTGCCAAGGATGAGATTGGGTTTGGACGAAAATGACCTGCTTCTCTGGCGTTTTCTCCTTGCTTCTTTCTACTGTGCTGGCCGCCTTGAGGGAAGAGGATTTGGAATGAAAATCTTCTTTCTGTTGCTATCATCTGGCTGTCGTTTCCATAGGGTTTGGAATAAATAAAATTGGGCTTCTGGTTGATGAATGCCGCCATTCTTCTGCTTTCCTTCTGACGTTGGAACCTCTTCCTTTTTGCTGTTTTATCTGTGTTCTCTCCATGGCCTCCATGGCTGCTGCTCTTTCTTACTACGGCTGGTGGAAACGGTAAGAACCTCATTGCTGCTACAGAGCATCATTTTTATGAATTCTTTGAAAGAAATTTACAAAAAACGAAAATGAAATCCCTTCGTTTCTTTGCATTTCGAAAAGGTAGCTTAATCTTGGAAATTTATTGTTGTTTGGGCATCTTTAAATCAGAAGTCTTTTTCTGAAACCCTCACTGTCATAATGCTAACTCTGGTGAATTTAGAAACGTTTTTCCTTTAAATTTGAAAGCTCTGCCTATGCTGAATCGTAGACTCATATTGATTAGGGTTTCTTGTATAAAAAATGCGTTTCTTTTATTGTAAAAATGGCTTTTCCCTTCCTGCAATTTCTTTCATTTTACTCCTGCTGTTGAGTCTGAGAGCTCGAAATCTTGATAATTGCAGTTATTTTGTTGACACTACATGTATGGCTGTAATACTCGAAACTTTCTGTGTATATATTCCATGTTGAAAACTCTTTAGCTACAGCTAATTGGCCCCGGCTTCTACTCTAATGTAAATGTTTGTTCTCTATGAATAAACAACAAGGGATTTTTTGCATTGTTCTATGTTTGAAACTCTTTCATGGAACCCTTCCATGAATTATTGAATGTTCGTTGAATTCGGTATCTCACACAAAACTCATTGTGTCGCTACAACTGTGAGCTTCCTAGGCGTGTTTATGGCCACGGCTTCTCTGAGGTAAATGTCTCGCAGGCTCTTTGCATTTAAAACTTCATCTCAATTGATGACTTGATGAAAATATTGTATATCCTTCAAATCTCTTTGACGTATTCTCTCCTAAGTCTTGGGCGCCATAAATAAAATAAGGATTTAATATTATTTAATGATGACTTTGGCACCCCCCATTTAATTAAAACTTTATAATAGCTCTTTAAAATTAATTATTAATAAAAAACACTTTATTAATAATTAATACCAAGAACATAAGCCAATAACTTATTCCACTTAGTCAACTAATGATCTCTGCCAATACCAAGTCTAGGTGCACTGCTAAAAATAGCAACATGAGCAATATTGACTTACTATAAATAGTAAGTCCCTGAATAACTGCTCCAGTCAATGGTGCCAAATCTCGACACTGCCACCAACTTGTTCAGGTGCTCTGCTAAAGATAGAAATCCTGACTTTCCTATAATAGACACTACGAATAGTAAGTGTGCCAAACTGAACCAAACGAAGAACAATCCTGAACTATCCTGTCCTCTAGAATGGGAATTTACCTCCAGTTCTGCCAATTGAGACCCTCTAACCATCTGATTGAGCCTACGAGGGTCACTGACAGGCTAATCCAAACCACAAACCTTGGTGAGCTAAAATGGGGACATTACAGTCCGCCATCCCTAAAATTGCTTGTACCCAAGCAATCTAACATCTGAAAGCTCAGGGTACTCAACCTGTAGATAAATCACGGCTCCAACAGGATCCCACGAATAAGATGGTGTAATGTCCTAGTCATCATCAACCAATTCCTGTAACGACATCACCATCAATACAATCAACGAAATCTGCCAAATTGAAGTCATCACAAGATCTGATGTCGCAAGAACAAAATCATTACATGGGAGCAACTCTGTAGGCTGGCAAGATTTGCCCCCTTTCTCTGCACAAGATAAGCTATCATACAATTCATCTGGCTCAAGCACTACGAAACTGTGCATCTTATAAATGTCATGTGCATGTGGATCAAATGTAAAACTATATGCACTCCTCACTATGTACACCTCTGAGAATTCCTCTACAAGGCCTGTCTGGAATCCTGATGCACTGGTAGAATCCCAAACATCATGAAGGCACATCTCAGGTGAGTAATCAACATCAACCTTAAAAATTGGATTGTCAAATGATAACGTCGTATCCATCTCAAACAAGGGATTGTTCACAAAGTGAATCTCACCTCTAAGCTGAACAGAATTGTATATCCCTGAACTGTCGGAGACATAATGTGTGTCACACTCCTGTAGCATATCATGCTCCTCCTGTATCACCTTGCTCTTCTCTCTAAAAAGAAAAATAGAGCGTAAACTCCCCTCTGTGATTCTGAAATGAGCCTGACTGACTCTTCTTTGCAAATTCAACTATTATGCTTCACAAGATAAAAATAAACTAAACTCTTTCTTTGAAAATAAATACACTCTTTTTTTTAAACATTTTCCAATATTTCGAAACAATGACACATTTGCCAGGAAAAGCTTGACTTCTCTGCATCCAAACACTGATTACTAAATCAAATTGTATGCTGATCACAATCCTCTAACAACCTTCAAAGCATTAACCAAATCAATGCAAAAGCTACCTTGTAATTGTTTATGGAGGCTGGTCACATGGTTCAAATAGAAGCCGCGACATTCCTGCATGTTGCACCCAAAGCCATATCCACGCGTTGGAAGTTAGTGTACGCTGGAGTTTGCTAACACCAATGGAAGCTATAGAAGACGTTGCCAAACGTTGTTTAACTTAATTCCTTCAACCCGCGATTTGAAGCAAGCACTTCCAAACGCAGCCTTAATGTCCTGCATGACTGAAAACACCATGTAATCTCCTCACAACCGCTGCAAAACTAAACACAATTCATTGGAATGTCCTCCAATTCAAAGTGCAGGTTCAACTCGATCGAATTCACAATTCGATAAGCACAATTTCTTCAAACCCTTCACCAGTTTTCATTTCGAGAATTTTCATAAAAATGCATAAGATGATATTCTTCAAAATGTTTCGAATACTTATGGAAAACTCAATCTTCATCCACAATACTCGAAATCCCTAACTTCAATAACACACCTTACATAAATGTTGTCAATCAGGATTGCACCCGTGATGCAAAGTGTGAAACCTCGCAATCCTGTTGAAACATGGAAACGTTCCCGTTGATGGGAAAGAGAACAAATCTCCGGATCATAGGCCAGCTACCTCCTTGTGATCACCTAAACTATTTCTTGCCGAGGAAAAGGGTAGAAGGATATGCTTTCTAAAACAAAACTATACTACCGAGGTGATTCACCAAAATTGATGTTTCAGCAAACTCTAGGAGATAATACAGATAGGTGAAACACAATAACCAACTAGACGAACTCTGCAATAATAACTCTATGAAAGGCTCTTTTATCAGCAATAAAGAGGAAAACAATAACGTTTTCACAGTTTAATAACTTAAAATCATAAATAACACAATCATAAATCTGCACTATGAGACATCATTTTCTGCATTAAGATTTGAAGGAAAACTGATTCAACAAAGGTATGTGACACAATGATGAAATCAACTACTCACAATCAAACCATAACACCGAAAAATAGCTAGAAAAGGTATCAGAACTCTGCATAAAACCCCATGGATCTGCTACAAATTGCTCCCTTACAATAATGCCTACTTTCTGCAATGTGCAAAAAGAGGTCAAAAAGAAGGAGATCCCAAGAATTAGGTGAAGAATACAAGATATAGCCAAGAGAAAAACAATGGGTCAAATGCATGAGAAAACTCCATCAAAAGAGGCACAAAACTGCTGAAAACTAAAGTATAAATGTTGAAAAAGCTCCTCCAAGCCAAGTGCCACTGAAAATCAACTCCAAAACTGCCCCAAAACTGCTCCTCATCTCCCAAAATCATTCGAAAGTGTAGGGGGTCGTATGTGAGGAGAAATTCCATCAAAATAGGGATATAACTCTAAGGAACTATGAGCAAACTGCTCCAAAAGGCTCCCCAACTGAATGACAACTCCAAAACCACCTCAGAAGGACCCCAAAATGCTTGTGAACAGGCCTTAACAGTAGCAGAACTGAATGTGAACAGAATCTCTCCCCTAGAAAAGAGCATGAGATGGGCAGTCAACTGATGGTCAATGCTAGAAAGGTGCAACCTAACCCTAACTCAAAACCAACTCCTCAAGACAATCCTCTACCTTGCACTTTGACAATTAATAATAGTTGCCTTATAACATTGACAAACTGCTATTATTGTTTACAATAAAGATGTGCAAAACTTCTCTCTGAGACTATTTATTTATTTAATTAAATATTAATCAACTATATTTTAATATATTTAATCTTTTAAAGTGAATAGTAAAAATATTTGTTTTAAAACATTAAATATACCACAATACATTCGTTAATATTTAATAAATAAATAAATCACCATTCCAAAACTATCTATTATTTTACTTATTAATCATTAATCGCGATATTATGATATATTTAATGTTTAAATGAAATGCTTAACTATTTATTTAAATATTAGATATATTAAGACAGTGATTAATAATTGATAAATAAATAATATATTTAGTCATATATTTACTTTTATATTAACAATCGCATTCCAATATACTTTATTTCAATTGAATAGCTAAACTATTCTTTTTTAAATGAAATATATTGGAATATCATTATTAATGTAAAAGTAAATGTTTCAAATTTATTATTAGAATGATAAAGAAACAAGGAAATTTATTTAATAACAATATCAAATTGAATCTATATTTATAATTTAATGAATATTATTATAAAATGATATTCATTAAACTATAAAATATAGATACAATCGAATACCATTGTTATTAAATAGGGAAAAGACCCTAATCTTAATCCTTGACCCGAAATCTGACTTGGGTCTTAACCTATGTGAAGGAGAAACACACCATGAGGTCTAATACTCGGGTTACATAGGGTCACTAACCCTAAAGACAACTCATTGTTTCACTTTTGGTTTCGTTGACTGCTGCTCTGCCCTTCTTGCCGCCAAGGATGAGATTGGGTTTGGACGAAAATGACCTGCTTCTCTGGCGTTTTCTCCTTGCTTCTTTCTACTGTGTTGGCCGCCTTGAGGGAAGAGGATTTGGAATGAAAATCTTCTTGTTGTTGCTGTCATCTGGCTGTCGTTTCCATAGGGTTTGGAATTAAAAAAACTGGGCTTCTAGTTGATGAATGCCGCCATTCTTCTGCTTTCCTTCTGACGTTGGAACCTCTTCCTTTTTGCTGTTTTTTTTGTGTTCTCACCATGGCCTCCATGGCTGCTGCTCTTTCTTACTATGGCTGGTGGAAATGGTAAGAACCTCATTGCTGCTACAGATCATCATTTTTATGAATTCTTTGAAAGAAATTTACAAAAAAGAAAATGAAATCCCTTCTTTTCTTTGCATTTCGAAAAGGTAGCTTAATCTTGGAAATTTATTATTGTTTGGGCATCTTTAAAACAGAAGTCTTTTTCTGAAACCCTCACTGTCATAATGCTAACTCTAGTGAATTTAGAAACGTTTTTCCTTTAAATTTGAAAGCTCTGCCTATGCTGAATCGTAGACTCATATTGATTAGGGTTTCTTGTATAAAACATGCGTTTCTTTTATTGCAAAAAAGGCTTTTCCCTTCCTGCAATTTCTTTCATTTTACTCTTGTTGAGTCTGAGAGCTCGAAATCTTGATAATTGCTGTTATTTTGTTGAAACTACATGTATGGCTGTAATACTCGAAACTTTCTGTGTATATATTCCATGTTGAAAACTCTTTAGTTGCAGCTAATTGGCCACGGCTTCTACTCTGATGTAAATGTTTGTTCTCTATGAATAAACAACAAGGGATTTTTTGCATTGTTCTATGTTTGAAACTCTTTCATGGAACCCTTCCGTGAATTATTGAAGGTTCATTGAATTTGGTATCTCACACAAAACTCATTGTGTCGCTACAACTGTGAGCTTCCTAGGCGTGTTTATGGCCATGGCTTCTCCTCTGATGTAAATGTCTCGCAGGCTCTTTGCATTTAAAACTTCATCTCAATTGATGACTTGATGAAAATATTGTATATCCTTCAAATCTCTTTGACGTATTGCTCCCTATATTTGACCCTTCTGGGAGCTGTTTGCTGCTTTCTTGGATAGTTATCATCATTGCTGATTGCTCCTTGATGAATATCTTAAACAACTTGATGACATGTTGTTCTTATGTACCTCTGTGTTATTTCGTGCCTTGGCATTCTCGGATCTGACTCCTCCACTAAATGATTGTCGCATCTGTTGTGGATTCATGACTGCATATTTCCTTAAAAATATACTTATTATATCACTGCATTCTGATAATGACATGATCCTTTAATGCTCATGACAATTTAGTACCAGAATGAAGGTTGTCTCAACTATCAATGCCTTCTGCTTAACTCCTCTACTGCTTTATTTGATGTGATCACTCTCATTCAGCTTCGATATTATAAATGTGAAGGTCATGCTACGTTGTAATCTCTTTTCTTTGATCAGCATTAATGAATATTCTATGTTGTGAAGTAGCATAATTTATTCATTGTATGGCTATAGATGTTAAGTACCTGGATTTTTCTTTCTCTTTTTGTGGCATACCTCATTGTAAGCTTTCTCCACTCTTGCTGATATATTGTTGATAATGCCATGTTTCTATCTTGCCTTTGCCTTTGGGAACCAGTGCTCCCTTTATGATAATTTGGAATAACGAATGCCGGAAGGTTTCATGTTTAACAAACACGTCCCTTCAACAACATAGGTCTTCAAACAGCTTCATGATTCAGCCAGAAGGCCCCATGCCTGAAACTTATGCGTGCCCCCTCGATAGCCTCCTCCATTCTTCAGTCTTCGCCTCTTCATAACTTCAGTTGGAAAGTTTCGCACTTGTAATGTACATGTGTCCCTTCAACAAACTACTTGGTCTTCATACCTGTATCTGTACATGAAGCAAACAACATTAATAAAACACCTTTTCTTCTTCTTGTTAATTCTAAATATGTCTCTGTATTGTTGTTTTGCATTTTTGTTAATGTATGGAAATTAATATAAATAGGATAGCAAGTAAGTTTCCTTCATTGCTCAGTTCATATGAACTGACCCTTCTCTTATTTCTTCTTTGTTGCAGGCGAATCTCGGACGCAGGCCCAGAACTATGACAACCTCCAGCACACAACAACCTTCAGAACTACAGCAACCATACCAGGCAATGGGGGGGCCTAACCCTATTCCTCTTATCTTGACCTCTTTTCATTTCTAAAAATGAAATTCAGTCCTTTGTTTCTGCATTTCCGAATCAATATGCATGTTTGCATTTATCCTAGACCACGGGTTGTGTGGTCACTGTATAAAATGCATTTTGTCTTTGAATATCTTTTAATCAAAAAGATATTTTGTTCATCTGTGAAATACACTTTCCAGTTTATGGTTTTGAAAGCAACCACTGCTTGTGTGGACTTTTTAAATGTCGTTTTCCTATTTGTTCGAAATGAGCAAAGCATTTTTCCTTTATGAATTCAAAAAATATTTGTACTTTGCAAAAATCTGTACTTTTTGATAATCTAGGACAGCAAACTTCAGACTTTTTTTGAGGTTTTTCAATAAACCAGAAATGTAACAACTTTGAACATTAAAATCTGACAACTTTTAACCCAAAAGAACTTCTTTCACCAAAAATATAAGGGCTGATAACAGCCTTACCATTTAGAACTGCATAGTGAAAATATGGTAACAATAACTTAAATCATTCCTTCATAAGAAATTAGGATATAAAATGATAAAATGATATTCTCCTTAATAAACATAAAGTATCATTTAATATAAGATATCATTAATACCAATGATATAATGTATAACTCCATCATTAAATTAAAAGATGGAAAGCATGTCCTGATCTCATCCCACAGTGTACTGACACTGAACACTGGAATTCATCATCCAAAAATAGCAACTGGATCTGACTGACTTACCCAAAATAGTAAGTCCTCTCTGACAGACCCTCAAAACGAAGCATTAGCCCACGAGCGTCGCTATGATGGGCTAACAAACTCATCCTCCTAACACTACTAAATCGGGGACATCACAGATTCCCCTCAACACATACCTCCTGCCCTCATACTTGAATCCCATCTCCATCAAAGATAGGTTGAGGGTGAACTCCCCAATGTCCTGTAGCCACTGCATACACAACACGATGTCTAACTCACCCAAGTTGACTACATAGAAATCAGCCTGTTGCTCGTAGTCATCAAAGAAAGAGTGAGATTGCATATGCGTCTAATGCAAGCAAGGGTATAACCATCCGCCACTCTGACACGGAAACCAGCGAAGCCCTCTGTCTGATGTCTACACCTACTGACAAATTCCTCATCAATAAATTTATGTGTAGCCCCAGTGTCAAGCATGGCAACACATCGTTGTCCATCCACAAATCCTCTAATCCCGAAAGCAGATGGAAGTGGTACAGTGGTGGATAATGCTATTGCAGATAGTTTGGCATCAGGGCCAAACTCAAGAGAGGCTTTCTAAGCCTCATAAACCTCATAAACAACTTGCTAATGTGAATTTTCAGCCTCATATTCATCATAGTAAACCCACATAGAACGACTAGCCTTACCCTTAGGCCTCAAAGGGCGAGTGTGGTCACGATCATAGAGTTCTTTATACCAATAACATAGTTGACTCTTTCTCAAATCCTTGCGAGTTACCTTGTCATATTTTGCTATTGACTTCTTCTTTTGATCAACAACTGGTGGGTGATCCTCCTTTGAAGGTAAGGTGGTGGGTTTAGGCTAAATTTGCCTCTTAGGAGTTGCAAGCTCCATGCTCCTGGCCTTTCTAATGGCCCCATGCAGAAAAGGCAGGTCAAATACTTTAAGCCAACCTCTCAGTGGCTCCTGAAGTCCCTCGGTAAATAACATAACCAAACGTTTCTCTGTCACATCAGGAACCATCACAGTAAGCAACTAAAACTCATTAATGAAAGAATCCAAACTGCCCACCTGTCTAAGCTGAGCAAGATCTCTGAAATAAGACTCTGGATCCTTTCTGTCAAAACACTCAACCAATTTGTCAGAGAACTCCTGATCAGAGGTGATAAGATTATGTTGCAAGGTGACCATCCCATAATGCCACCAATCGTGGGCTGCCCCATCGAGATGTAAAGCTGCAAATTTAATGGCACCCACCTCTGTCATAGGTCTAAGAGTCAGGAAGGTATCAACTTTACTAATCTAAGCTCAAGTTGTGACCTTCTCACTGTCATCAAACATAGGAAGAGTAAGCTTGCTAGTAGCATGCTTAAGATCAGCATTTTGGTTTCTTTGCCTTCTCTCATGCCGAGGTCTGCTATGCTCTCTCCTCTAAGTCATAAATCTGTCAAATGGCAGGTGATCCTTAACTCTCCGAGGCAATACATCCCACTCGTCATGCAAGGCCAAAACATCATCAACAAAAGCTGCACCTTCTTTCTCTACACTCCCTATCTCAGACTCGTTACTCAAGAACGTGGGACGTGTAAGCTTGTCATATGTCCCTGCAGGAGCTCCTCTCGCCCAGAGGTCCCAAATGCACTACCACGCTCCTCCCTGCACCGATTTTGCCCTCTAGGCAAAGACATCTGTTGAATCGTTGTGGTAAGCTGTTGTAAAACAGTAGTCACTTGCTGCAAGACCCCGAAATATTTCCATGGCTTCTCTTTCTTCATTAATTTATGCATTCCTGGGTGGACTACCACCTCTCCTGTCACCCATTGATCCCAACTATGTTTCCTGTACTTGTTCAATCTGTGGTTTTGTTCTTCTCATGCGTGAATAATATATGTTAGAATCCAATCTCTATGGTTGCATTTATTATCCAACCCTGCAGGATGGCAAGAAACCGCTCTGATACCATTGTAATGAGCCCTGTTGGCTCCAACTCAAATCGCCCTAGCAACTGAAAGATTTCTTTTTGATTTTTTGCAAATGTTATATCTTTTTTTGTATTTTCTTGATATTTATACTTTTTATGTTTTTCGACAATGATAACCAATAAATGATCTAAAATTTGAATTTCCAAAGCAACCATAAACTAAGATTCCTTACTCCATTCAAAGCAATTTACAAAGAGTTATTTGCAAATATCAACACTAAAATCTATTTAGCAAATAATAGGAAAACCTGGTATTTCAACGCAGCAGTCCAATTTCACCAGCAATCATCAATATATCTCCATACATTTCATTAGCATCACCTAACGCATACAGCTGAATGTGCAAGGAAGCCCAAATGATGATCGAATTTCCCCTTATAACCAGACACCACCTCCAAAAGACTCATGTGGGAATAGAAATGAACCAGGGCTGGTATGAATATGGTACGGCTGGTATGAATGGTGCTTAATTCTGCTCCTTGGACCACGTCTCCTATTGCTTGGCACTTATTATTATTATCTGCTGCTAATCTTCTCAGAATCTGCACCCACAATCAACCAAATTCTATGAATTAAAGCTCGATAATGACTCCAAGATGAAGCCATCTCCCATTTGCACAATATTATTGGATCTTTCACCAATTCAAAGTGTTGATAACCAGAAGAATTCACAATTCTCCAGGCAAATGTTGAAACCCTTGGAAACTCCAAAGACTTCACAAGAAAACAAGCAAATTCAACAATCGCATAAGTGGTTTGATTTATCTCCCAAAGCTTATATACTTACATCAAAAAGGTTTAAAATAAAACGCTTCTTCAGAAAGACCTTTAATGATTTTACATTTGCTTTTGTTGTCATACTTTGACTTGGCAAATTCCTAAGTCTTGGGCACCAAAAATAAAATAAGCATTTAATAGCATTTAATAACATTTAATGATAACTTTGGCCCCCCATTTAATTAAAACTTTATAATAGCTCTTTATAATTAATTATTAATAAAAAACACTTTATTAATAATTAATACCAAGAACATAAGCCAATAACTTATTCCACTTAGTCAACTAATGATCTCTGCCAATACCAAGTCTAGGTGCACTGCTAAAAATAGAAACATGAGCAATATTGACTTACTATAAATAGTAAGTCCCTGAATAAATGCTCCAGTCAATGGTGCCAAATCTCGACATTGCCACCAACCTGTTCAGGTGCTCTGCCAAAGATAGAAATCTTGACTTTCCTGTAATAGACACTTACTATAAATAGTAAGTGTGCCAAACTGAACCAAACGAAGAGCAATCTTACTCTCTTGTCCTCTAGAATGGGAATTTACCTCTGGTTTTGCCAACTGGGACCCTCTAACCATCTGACTGAGCCTACGAGGATCACTGATAGGCTAATCCAAACAACAAACCCTGGTGAGCTAAAATGGGGACATTACATGCATCATCTTGAGACTTTGTACTCATCATTTGAATCTTGTAATGCCCCATTCCTAAGCACTTTAATTTGGTGGACTATTAGCCTATTCAGCGGGTTCCCATATGCTAATGAATTAGGGCTAGGGGACTCATGATGACAATTTGATCCAGCAATTAGCAATAACAGGTGTTTCAATGAGCTCTGGAGATTAAGACGTACATAACACCCTTTTCTAGAGTGGTTTTGGATGATTTTTACCCTTCTTACTATTATTAGTAAGTCAATTTCAGGCATCGACTAAGGCAGTTGTCTGTATTACTATTTTTAGATGTGTCAGTGGATGCAGATAATATTGATATCCAGATATTTGATATAGTCCAGTGCTTTAATTTAACTAATGATAAATTATGAAGTTAATTAAATATTTAACTTCATCATTTGTTTAAATATTGACTACATGGCATCCAAAAGTTAAATTAAAAGGGGGCTAAGTGTTAATCATCAAATAAATGAACTTTATGGGTTTGGGCACCCACTTTGGGGGACATAAGGGATTTAAAATAAGATTAAAAAGAAACCAAGTTTGGGTGTGGGAATTGGGGCGCTTATAAAAGTGAAGTTTGGGAGCTCATTTCATTATGCTTGGATTTGATATTTGGATATTTCTCTTGCTAGTTGAACCTTTTCATCTTGTAGCTTTGTGAGGATGAAAATCCTTGCAAGGAATATCTTCTACATTGGTGAAAGACCCAATTTGGAAGATCTTTGTTGGTTTAATTCAGGAATCACATTGGTGCTTCAATGGTGTTATGATTCAGTCTTCTTCAAGTTTCAGAGCTTCAATTGACAAAGATTATTCACAAAGTCCGGTAGAGGAGGGTCATTGAGCTTATTACAGATTGTGAGGACTGTTTGGGGTTGTCTATATCTATAATTGCTAGTCGTATGGGCCTATGAGAGGCGTGAAGGTTTGGAGAGAAGATCAATTGGGTTTTTGATGGAGTTTTCTGCCATTTGGAGTTATCTAGGGTCTGCACGCTCAAAGACATCCAAATCATGGCCTTGGGAGGTGAATTTGGAAGGTGGCATACAAGTCTTTTGATGTCAGTTTGCAGATTTCAGTTCAAAATCACTAAGTTGTCAATTTGGGTGTAGATGCGGATGCGGATGCAGGTGCGGATGCGAGAATGGTGTGCGCGGATGCGCAATTTTTTTTGGGGGGGGGTTTGGATGCGTTTGGATGCATGTATATATTTATATACAAAGAAATGCAAGAACTGTTCAAAATTAAACCATTTGAAAGTATGATACTTCCTCATTGATCAAGATAAATCTTACTCCTATATGCAAGAAGTTGTGATGTCCGTTTGACATAAGAATTTAATAATATTTGAAAACAATAAATTAAATAAATAAATAATATAACTATAATATAAATAATATCATATAATATATTTCAATTTGAATAGATTATACAATATCATATAATAATAAATAATTATTAATATAGATCGTATAATATCATGTAATAATAGATAAATCATATATATTTTAATAATATTAACATTAATTTATTTTAATATTTTAATATTAGTATGATAATAATTACAAATTTTGCCTTCCTTTTGATGTTAAGAGCAAACATTTTCCATGTTTGAATTCTCCACCGTGTTCCTCTTTTCATCGCGGAAGTCTTTGGATGCCTCAGGATGCGCACGGGATGTTGGCAGGAAGCTCATCCTGGGCCTGTGGATGTTCCTCTGCATGCGTTGTAACGCATCCAGAGGGCATCCACAGGCCCAGAATGAGCATCCTGCCTGCATCCACTATGTATCCGCCTCCGCTTCCGCATCCGAGGTGGGGGGGGAGAACATCGGTAACTTAGCAAAATCAGACTTATATATTTCCAGACTTAATGGGGATGTTTGTATTGTGTTAATGAAACATTTTAGTTATTTAGGTATTGTTCATTTCGATGATATATTGCAATCCCAAGTTTGAAAAATAAATCTGAGTTGGACCAGAACTATAGAACCCAAGATCATCTGTTTTTTATGGCGTCTCCTTCTACATAAACTCCCTTTCAAAAAGCCTGGGGGGGATCCTAATCTGTGCATTGTTTGCAAGCAACCTGAATCTGGTTTGCATGTCTTCTTTGAATGCTTCTTTGCTGCTGAAATCTGGAAGATGTTTGGCCTCACATAAAAAACTCACTTTGATAGTCTTAATGTCATTTCTGGAAGCATTAACAGCAGCAAATATTGCAATGTCTTTTGGTCTATTCTTTCTTCTATTATATTGTGGGTTATTTGGAAAGCTCGCAATAATGATGTTTTGGTAGGGAAGTGGAAGTGCAGGAATCTTACTGAGTCTCTAAGGAGACTCATCTATTCTGATGTATCCATGCAGGTTACAGCTGTCATAAAGATGAAGTAGAATAAGTTCCTTCAGATTCTGAGAGATGGAGAGACCACCATCAATAAGGACATAGCACATGGCTATACAACCATGAAACCTGGACCTCAGTTTGACAGTAAGTTTGCTGATTTCATTGACCAGGTGAAGAAGGCTAACATACCTACAGATGACAGGGCAGCTGGGAGCACAGATAGCTTCCCAACCCATGGGATCATTGGATACAATGTTGTATCCCCGGACTCCAATGAATTAGATGATGAGCATGATATTCCTTCTTATTAGTATAGTTTCTATAGTTTATAGTTAGAACTCTCTTACTAAAAACACTCTGCGAAGATGGTAATTGTAGTATTTTGAGCCTCTTTTTGATATGGTTGTGGTTCTATCCAGCCCTCGTGTAACTCTTTTTGCTATGACATATACTCTGATGTAACTTTTTTTGATCCTCTAATATGCAATAGAAAAAAAAAATCTGAGTTATATCAGTTTGTGGGGTTTCCTGAATATTGTAATTTTTTGAGTTCTTTCATTGTTGCAAGTATTATCATTCAAAGACATTAAGTTTCCACAGTCCATAATAATGTGCATTGAGGGCTTTTGGAATAATTGTATTATCTCTCTTCTCTTGCTATTGCTATCCTGATGATGGATCATGGAGTTTGATCTAAAAAATTGCTTCAAAAAATACACACAGTTATTCCAAAAGCCCTCAATGCACAGTATTATCATTGTCAAACAAATATTTTGCATATCTCTCTTCTTCTATAAAAACATTTGAACAGCAAAAAAAAACAAGGGCATACATTTCAAATCCCTCCTATTTTCCTTTTTCTCCTCTTTGCATCCAACTTTTAGCCCTAGACCTTCCAGAAGATTTGAATCTAGATTTTCCGTTCTTCTTGTTGCCTTTCTCCTTAGTGTTCCTCAAACAGCTAGGGCCTCCTTAAAAGATTAGGAAACCATTTGTTGCATCTCCTTTGAGAGTAAAACGGCCACAATTTCATCCATTTTGTGTTTCAAGGTAGTGATCCTAATTGCTATCATGAAGTGATCCCACGAGTTTGACAGAAAACATAAAAATATCCTTCATTTTCACTCAAACAAAATGCAATTGGGTCACAATCATATTGAATGCTTTCAATTGCTTAGCCATAGAACTATTACAATAATAGTTAGTTTCTATTAATGGTTATCTATTTATCTATTGTAAATATTAGAATCGTTCTAATATTTAGTTCTCGGTTAGTTAGAATAGAATGTTTCTATTCTTTACGAGTGTTTCCTAAGGAAACATCATTCATTCTTTTGTATATATTGATCTATCGATCTCTATTAATAACAAGTTTTTTACCAATTACTTCCCGTAATATGGTATCAGAGCCAAAATTCATTTTTCAAAAAATTAATAATTTCATTTTCGAAATTATATGCTCTTTAATTTTTCCAAATCCTCTACTGTGAAATCGGTTTTTGGGCTCTCTGTTATGCAAACCCGGCTAGGGTTTTTGTGGAGTTTTTCTCAGAAATCGCGAAGTCTACACAATCACGTTTTTTCTTCTAAAAATCGTGTTTTCTTTCCCTCACAATTTCTATGTTGTTGCGTCCATTTTTGTACGTCTTTTTCCACCATAGTGGTGGTTGTCCCTACTTAGGGCAGGCCTATATCTGCACGCCACCACCAGAAATCTTCACTTTCGACCTTCTTTCTACTCATTCTCTCTGCAAACGTGGTTAAAAACTTAAAACTACCATTTTTGAAGCTGACTAGGGTTTCCTTCGAAAACCCTACTTTTCTTGCTCGGGTTTTCAAAATATTCTTACAGATTCTTGGTGGGTTTTTCAAGAGCTCAACTGGGTTGTCATCCATTTTTTCTGGGAGCTTCAATTTTTGTGCCTCAATTTTCGAGCCAGTGATCCAAAATCTGACAGCATATTCCTTCTGGGTTTTTTGAGCTCTCTTTTGAGTACCACTTCATTCTTACATTTTGCCTTGAAGTATGTGCCTTCTCAATTCTACACGTTTTTCACTGAAATTCGTGTCATGGCATCACTGACAAATCTTCTGCTCGAGGGAAATCAAAAGTTCAATGGTTGGAATTATAGCACGTGGAAGTAGCGGATACTAACCATCTTTGAATATCACAACAGCAATCTGGTGGTTCTGGGTACTACTAAGCATCCGACTACAGCTGATCCTGATCAGGTTGCATATGACCAGCTTAATCGGGAGGCAGTAATGTTTCTCAAATTATCAGCGGTTGATGATCAGCTCCCTCAAATTCCATCTGGCAAAACAGCTGTTGAGATATGGGAGCATCTCAAAACCCTACATGAGACTTCAGATAAAAGCAGAGCCTTCTTTCTCAAGAACACTTTGTTTTCTATTATCATGGATGAGTGAAAATCGCTCCAGGATCACCTAAATCGGATTCAGGAAATTCGTGATCAGTTGCTTGCCATTGGACGCAAGATGGAGGAAGAGGACATTGTGGTAATAACTCTCAAAAGTTACCCAAGTCCTACGAGCATTTTATCGAGACTCTCAACATCACTTCTACTAGTGTTGATCTGAAGTTCACAAATCTCTGCAAACTTCTGCTTCAACAAGATTGGTGGAAACAGCAATTTGATAGTAGTTCTAGCTCCACCTCCATCGAGCAAGCCTTTGCTACTAAATCCTTTCAAAAAGATAAGGGCAAGTCTCATTCTCAGCAGTCTTCTCAGCAGAATCCCTCTGCTCCAGCATCAAAAAGCTCCAAGAAAAAGAACATTCAATTATTAACTAGAGATCTAGCCTAGTACAAATCTCCCAACTTCTTCTAAGACCTTGTGTGGTGATTTCTTCATGTAAATTCAGCAACACTAAATCTGCCAAGAAAAGTCTAGTGATGCCCTTTTCTTTTCTATCCAAGAAATCTCAATCAGCCTATGACATTGTAGTTGGTGTGGATCTGGATATAGCAACCCATATATTTGTCTACAAGCATATCCTCAATACTGAGCTTACAACTTAAAGTTAGCATCAATGAACCTGAGCCCTTCCTATGCTTGATGTGTTTGACTTTTCTTGCAAAAAGATCTCCTGCTGCACAAGCTCCCACTCAAATAAGATTAGATCAAAAAACCTAGTCCTGACACCTAGGACCTAAGGTGATCATGCTTTGATATCAAATGGAAGGAAGCCAAGGTGTAAAATGCACTTCCTCTACTAATCTATGAGAGGAGGTATATGCAAAAAATTAAATTGATAATTATATTATCACTTTGACTTTTGGTTTTCTGTCATTAATTAGAAAAGATGACTACATCTAATTTGTCTTTGTTAAATTTATTTTAATCTCTAATTTTTTAATTTTGTATTTTATATTACTTTATTTTCTTGCACAAATGGCCCCTTTGCTATCATTTCTTTTTTCTTTTTTTTTAATGAAGGATTTCATAAAATTCACATGTCCATTTTTAATACCCAATACAAAAAGCCTATGCTAACACCTCTTTGACTAAGAGTCAAGGATTGAAGGGTATCCATTCTACAAAGTCACCAAGGGCACAATCCCAACCTCATCCCTTAGAGCATACCTTTGCTAGTTTAAACCATAGCGGAAGGTGTATCCAAGGAACATATCATCACCCTCACCGAAAATGTTCAATCAATTGAGCTACAACCTTTTGGTGCTACTATCCTTATTTCACTGCTGTAGAAAAAAACAATAGTATATAGGGAGTGAGAAGGCATGGTTGTATCTTCTTTCACCCTTCAATGATAAGGAAATAGATAAACAAAAAGGCATCTCCATGGACATTTTTTAAGGTTTGGCAAAGTTATGGAGTGGGTCTGACAATCTTTTTGTCAAAGCAAACAGGTTCAACAAGATGTGCATACTCATTTCATGAAAACATGGTTAGAAGGACCCTCAAAGATGTGTACATTCATTCCATGAGAAAATTGTTAGGAGGACCCCCAGTTGGCTTTGCGTCCTGGCTATGTAAGGAGCCTCTACAAGGACCGACCTAAGGCCCACTTTAAGAGGTCCAAGAGTTGCCTAAAATTTTAAGAGAATTTCTAGGTTTGCCCCACATTTCCCCACTTTAGGCCAAATAGAACATATCAGCATGACTGTAGTTTTGAAATAGTCCCTTGTTCATTTGCTCACATACCCTATTTCAAAACGGTATCCTTCTCCATCATGTTCCATGCCCCATGGAGACATGTCCTAGGAAGAACAATAGTAGCATAAGGACAATGCAAGAAATATAAAGAAAAGAAAATGGATGTCGTTATATTATGATATTGCTGTCAGAATTCAAATGTGTAGGTTTCAAGTCAAACTCATTGACCCATGTTTCAAGAGTAGTGGTTCACAAGAACCCATCTCTCATGAGAACGAATGGTACAATTAGCACTCATTGCATCTTCGTGATGGTCACAAAGGTGAAGCATTGAGCCTTTCTGGGAGGTCACCCATCCTAGTACTACTTGACTCAAGTGTGCTTAGTCGTGGAGTTTACTCCAAGATTGAGCCCACTTAGCTTGTTACCTCATTTGCAAAACCTCCAGCAAGTGTTCTGCTTAATGAACCATTCATTATAGAGTCTCTTTAGCTCATCAACTAATAAGTAGGAGATATTTTCCAAGCAAGTTAAATTATGATATTGCTATCAGGATTCAACGGTGTAGTTTTCGAGTCAAACTTATTGAACCATATTTCATGAGTAGTAGTTCACATGAACTCGTCTCTCATGAGAGTGAACAGTACACTTAGCACTTGTAGTCTGAAATAAATTTCATAAGATTAAACCAACCCATCTATGAAAACCCAATGTACAGCAGTTCAGCAGATTTACGGTACCAATTGCATTTGCAAATAACACAATTACTCATTCTACAAATAGCTAAAAACAGACAACCGGATATATATAATTTTAAATTCCCTTGAACATAATCAGGTATTTAATTCCAAGCTTTTAAATGAAAGACAGTGGCAATGAAAAATTACGTTTGGATGTGAAATAAGGCAGTCGACAATGGAAGCCATGGCTCGAGCAACAGGGAGAGCATCCCCTGCAAAGCCCCCAATGGTGGCCCCCACTCCCGTTGGTACAATCAACACAGATGTGTACTCCCTCCGCCCCGCTTCTCCCTGCAACTCCAACCTTCAGTACTATTCTTTTTCTCTCAATTAAATTGCACTGTTATATTTAAACGGAAATTCTTCCTCTCGATTATACAATGTTGCTATCTTTAAACCTGACTATATCTTTCTTTTTGCGCCAGAAGATTTTAAAGCCAACATAGTCATTATTTGGGAGCTTGAAAACAGGGAACTTACAAGGAGAGCTCGCGGCGTAGATGAAACTGCCAGGCGTCCGCATTTCAGAAATGAATGAATTGGCCGCGGAGAGAAACTACTACTAAGTTTTTGGGGTTTTCGAGTAGAAATATTTACTTTGACAAGGGGAAGAGTAACAGGACAGAGTGCCATTTCTCCACACTTGCAGTACTAATAGTTAGTTAGTTAAAACACATGAAATCAAACTATTGCTGCTGCCATTATCCACAATCAAGCGCAGGTCCGTTATGTTTTTTGGTCCGAATATATCATGTGGACCAAAACTACCAATTCCCTTCTTAACCCCGTAATTTTTTTATCCATGTTTTTTAATTCAATATATGCATAAAGCACAAATGAGTGTGAAGCACACACTTTGGTGTGCAATGGATGTGTCAAAGAGGTGTAGGAGGTCAATTAGGGAAAATATGGTCGATTTGTTTGCATAAAATTGTGTAGTACATGAGGTTAATTGGTAGCCATTTAGAAAATGATATTGGTTGTGTAACAAAGGTCTCAATCGAGAAGTGATAGCTTCAAATCAATTATGTATCCACTTACAAGGATCCAATCGTAACTGAAACAAAACATTTAAATCAAGAAGATAATCAAGTTTGATTACCAAGAGGCTCATGTTATGTTTGCAATAAGGTGAGAGGAAGAGAGGGGTAGAGGTAGGGATAGAAAGATGGAGAGATGGAGGGGGGGAGCGAGAGAGAGAGAGAGAGGGGTGAAGAGATAGTGGTAGAGAAGAAGATAGAGAAATAGATAGATGTGGAGAAAGATGAGGGGGAGATGGAGGAAGGAGAGAAATGTGGAGAGATAAAGAGAGAGAGGAGAGAGGAATAGATAGAGATGAAAGAGAAAAATAAGTAGAAGAGAGAAATATAAAGACAAAGATAGGAAGTGATATATAGAGAGCGAGAGCTATATTAGAGAGAGAGAGAGAGAGAGAGAGAGAGAGAGAGAGAGAGGCAACGAGATATAGACAAGGGGGAGAGAGATGGAGATCTAATTAACAAATGGCATGCAACACTGATCATAACTCCCTAAGGACACATGCTATCCTTAAATTATTGGCATGAAATGAGAAATCAAAAGTTTCTCTCTTTCTCTCTCTCTCTCAACTTTTTATTAAAGTTTTAAGTGAAAAAAATTTTATTAAAAAAATTCAAACACAATTATTTTACAATAAACAAAATTTTAATAAGATAAAAAAATATCAATTATTTAATTCTAATTATTTTTCATTATTATTTAGAGGAGGAATGATAACATTAAAAGATAGTCTTATCAAAAGAAAATAGCAATAAAAAAAATTAAAATATAATTATTCTACAATAATTAATTTTTTCTAATACAAAAAATTATAATTAAAAAATATATTAATTTTAATTACTTTTATTATTATTTGCAATTTCATTCAATGACATAAATAATTAAAATAAATTTCAAACTTAAATGAAAAATTAATCATTTAAAGAAGATGGAGAATAAAGCTAATTCTTTATTTTTAAATATTTTCCTTTCCCTTTTTGAAACTTAAAAAGGCAAGATAGAATATCTTAATAAAAGAAATACTACTAAAAAATCTTCATATCAAATAAAGAT
Organism: Thuja plicata; assembly: GCA_018584345.1. Lineage (NCBI taxonomy): Eukaryota > Viridiplantae > Streptophyta > Pinopsida > Cupressales > Cupressaceae > Thuja > Thuja plicata. The sequence continues at coordinate 1,911,680 of MU224190.1, read as the reverse complement.
AATAATAAAAGATAGATTTTTCTTTTATACACATTTTTTTATAATTAATAATATTAAAATATTATTATTTTATTTTTATCATAAAATATTTTTTTTAATTGAACACATAAATGAGTTTTAAAAGGGAGTTACACATGTTGGTGTGTGTGTTTTGACACATCATAGGGCATCTTTAATTGGAGATAAGATGGGCACCGCTTTATAAGTAGTTTTTAACCCATGGTTATGTAATATTATTTGATAGTTTCATGTATTGTATCTCCTATATATTACGTGTATGAGATGGAGGGTGTGTAAGAGTCTTATGGTTATTTAGTTACCTTAGAATCTATGGTTGGTGATATTCTTGAGAGAAGCTTGCTCTGCAAGTATATTGTAATTTATAATTAATTTCTAAATAATATATTAGGTGGCTTTTGGAGGGTTTTCCCCGCGTAAATCAATGTGTTGTGGTATGCATGTTGTTTTATTGTATTTATATTTAGTTTTAATAACTATTGTAAAGATATGAGAAAGTTTTTACATTACCCTCCCCTCAAGGCTGGTGTAGGAAGTTATTCTATTATTAAACTTCCTTATAAGTGGTATCAGGGCCTTAACACCCTTTGGTTTTAGTTGCAGGTTGTTGGACTTTTTGAACTAATCCAGATTTTAGTGGGAGCTTGTGTAGAAGATACTTTGTGATCTTGTTGCAGGAATTTTCATAAGGCAAGTTCTTTAGGGAGAATAGAGGTGGAGAAATCTTAAGGAAATAATTTTAAAATGTGGAAGTTGAAGATAGAGGATTTGTTAATAGTTCAAGATCTGTGGGATGATGTTGATGATAATGTCATGACACCTATGTATTCAGACACAAGACTTCTAAATATGTTACTATGGACTATATAGCCAAGGGTCTAATTATATTGTGTATTGTAGGCTTTGTTTTAATCAATGTCCATGAAGAGTCATCTACAAAGAAGCTGTGGAAGAAGCTTGGTGAGATATATCAAGATAAATCTTTTGTAAATAAAATTTTCTCGAGGAAGAAACTATATTCAAATGGAGGAGGGTACATAAATTACAGACCACCTTGAAACATTCAATATGTTGGTGGATCAATTGGCATTAGTTGGTCTCAAGATGGATGAGTAGGAGAAATGTTAATTCTTGCTTTGCTCTTTGTCTGATTCGTGGGATTCTCTTGTTATGGTCATCAATATTACTTTTATTATTTTCGGGACTTGAGATGTGATGTGTTATATGTCTTTTGAAGAGATTGGGGGGAAGGTATCCATTAGTGTCAAGGAATCTCTAGTTGTTCATAAAAGACCTAAGAAAAATGAAAAACATAATAAATCCAAATCTCTTGGAAAGTCCAAAGTTATTTGTTGGAATTGCAGTAAGTCTGGACACATCCATATGGATTGCAAAGAAGAAAAGAAGAAGAAAAAAAAAGAAATTTGATTCTGATGTTGAGTCCAAGAAGGAATATGGTGATTCATTCATTGCATCTTTAGCCACTCTTGCATGTGATGATACATTGTTAATTGACTTAGATGCATCTTTTCATTTGACATCTAATAAAAATTGGTTTTCTAAATATTAATAATTTGATGGAGGTAAATTGTACTTGGTTGATAAATCTCATTTAAATATTGTTGGTTGTGATAAAACTAAAATCAAGTTTCCTGATGGTAGAATAAGAAAGATTAATGGTGTGTTGCATCTCCTTAATCTAAGACAAAATTTGTTATTTGTGATAAAACTAGAATAGATTCAGGTATGCAAGTAGTCTTTCAGGTATGCAAGTAGTCTTTTCCGATGCAAGATGCAAAATAGTGAGAGGTGATATGGTGATTTCTATAGGTGTCAAAATTGGCACATTGTATAAGTTGGATGCGTTAACTGCTAAATGTAATAGTACTTTTGTGAACTCCAAATTTGTGGATACTTCATTGGAAAATGTGAGGGTTTCACCCTTATCAAATGGTCATGGATTTTGGGTACCTAGGGGTGCTTTTTCTTCTAAACCAAAGTTACATGTAGATAATAAGTTATGGTATGGCACCAAAAACTTGGCCACATTGGAGAGAAGGGTCTAAACCTTGAAAAATAAAAATCTTTTGAAGGTTTGAATAATTTTAATCTTGATTTTGATTTTTGTGAGCATTGCATTTATGGAAAATAAAACCATGTTCAGTTTTACTTGAGTCCTCATAAATCTTGTGGTGTGTTGGGTCTTATTCAATCTTATGTGTTTGGTCTTATAGGCGCTCTTTCCATTGGGAAATCCACATATTATGTTTCAATTATTGATGACTATATCACCAAGACATGGGTGTATTTTACAAAGATTAAATATGATGTATTCAATCATTTCAAAGAATTTAAAGAAATGGTTGAATTACATATTGGAAGGAAGATAAAAAAAAATTAGAACTGATAATGGCAATGAATTTTGCTCTGATGATTTCAACAAATTATGTAAAGATTGTGGCTTTCATAGACATAAGACAAATCCATATTCTCCATAGTAGAATGGAGTTGCAAAAAGGATAAACAAGACATTGATGGAGAAGGCTAGGAGTATGTTGAGTGGTGTTGGCCTAAAACAAAGGTTTTCGGTTGAATCTATTGTCATTGCTTGCTACTTGATTGTCATGCCTCCTACATCAACACGTGTTGGTAAAATGCCTATGGAGACACGGTTGGGTCATAAGCCTTCATTGAGACATCTTAGAGTTTTTGGTTGTGAAGTAAATGCATATGTGCCAAAGGATAAGCTAACAAAATTGGAGAACAAGGTTGTGAAATATATATTCATCAAATACGATTATGATGTGAAAGAATACAAGCTTTGGTACCATGTTGCATAAAAGGTGATACATAATAGAAGTGTTATTTTAAGAGAAACTAACTCTCCTTATATTGTGTTACAACCTGAACAAATAAAAAAAGGAAGATGTGATTCAACTACCTTCTATGTCTGATAAAGTTAAATCGAGGCCCCTAGATAGACAAGAAATTGATGAGATTTCATCTAGCTTTGTATCTTCAAAAGAGAAGGAAGAACCTCCAAATCAACTTGTTTGAAGGTCTACAGGGTATTAAAAACCCCCTAAAAGGTATTCTCATGATGATTGAAGATGTTTTTTTTCTTTGAATATTATTGAAAAAACTAGATTTGTAGAAGAGGCATTAGGTATGAATGATGCAAAATCCTTAAAAAATGATACGAATGAAGAAATGGTCACTTTGAAAAAGAATGATACATGGGATCTTGTACCATTAACTGAAGGATGAAAATTTATTGGTTGCAAATGGATGTTCAAGAAAAATATTGGTTATGTAAGCATTGAGAAGTATAAAGGAAAGTTGGTTGCAAAAGGCTACTCTCAAGTTGAGGGTGTTGATTATGGCGAGATATTCTCTCATGTTACAAAAATGACATCCATTAGATATTTACTTTCTATTGATACTACATATGATTTAGAGGTTGAGAAAATGTATGTGAAAGTTGCTTTCCTTCATGGTGATTTAGAGGGGGATATTTACATGACACAACTAGAGCAGTATGTGGTAAATTGTAAAAGTAATTTGATTTGTAAATGGAAAAAAAATTGTATGGCCTCGAGCAAAGTCCTTGGTGCAGTTAAACACATTCTTTCTTTTGAGAAATGAAAGATCTTGGTGCATATAAACACATTCTTGGAATGAAAACTAGAAGAGATAGAATGAATAGAAAGTTATGCCTAGGCCAAAGTAAGTATGTAAACTCAGTTTTCCATAGGTTTAGCATGCAAGATTGTAGGCCATCATGTGTTCATTTTACAAGTTAAATGAAATTGTCTATTTCATATTGTCCTACATCCCCATTAGAGATGGAGGACATGAGCAGGTTACCTTACCAGACTGCAGTTGGAAGTTTAATGTATGATATGCTATATACTAGACCAGAGTTTTCCTAAGTAGTGGGATATATTTCTAGATATATGTCTAATCCCATTAGAGTTCATTGGGATGCAATTACAAAGGTTTTTAGATATTTGAAGGGTGCCTCAGAGTATTCTTTGTTTTGTCATGGTAATATTGTAGGAGATGAAATTTCCCTTAATATTTGAGGTTACATGGATTCAGATTGGGTAGGTGATATTGATACAAGAATATCCACAAATACTTATGTGTTTACATTATTTAGTGGGGCAATGAGTTGGATGAATAAGCAATAGACTATTATTGTTTTCCACTACTAAAGTTGGGTATATGGCAGTGATTCAAACTTGTAAAGAAGTCATTTGGCTTAAGATATTATATTTAGATATTATCGTAAAGCAATGAGTAGTACTAGTTTATTTTGATAGTCAAAGTGTGATCTGTCTAGCGAAGAACTCAACTTTTCATGCCAAGACCAAGCACATTGATGTTTAGTATCATGTTGTAAAAGGTGTTATCAAGGATGGTAGGGGGTTAAGGTAGAGACTATGATGAATGTTAACTAAGGCTATAAGCACATAGAAGTTTAGATGATGTTCAAAGTCTATTAAACTCAGGACCCCTAGTAATTAAATACCAATGTAGATACTCCCTTTTCTCTTGCAAGGTGTTTGATAAGTGGGATATTGTTAGGGAAACATGTCTCAACCTTGCATTTACATATAGTTACTATTTATAATAAGTTGTAATTTGGGCACAAATTTTATCTAAACCTTTCTAAAAGCTTCAGATGGACTAGATGAGCATGTCGGAAATATTTTGTTGCAAGATCATGTCTAGTTTTGAAGATATTAAAGTTTTCATTCTTGAAGTTGTCTAAGAAATTTTAAAAATTTAATTTTAAAGGTTTCAAGGGCTTTGATATGGCCTGAAAATGTGTGTAATTGGCATAGTGGGTTATAATGTGATATGTGGTGATCTTTTTGGTGCTTCAAATGGTTTGTCTTTATTAAGAGGAAAACAAGATTTGAAAATATAGTCTCAGTACGGGGACCATATCTCACAAATACACCACTAGATTTTTCTAAATTTTGGATAAGTTGGTGATAAACAAATTGCAAAGAATCTCATAGGAGCGATTGGAGACAAAGTGTCAGGTTCAAAAGTTACGACTGACTATGTACGGGTCTATGTAAAATCCAGTGAGTGAATTTAAGTTACGGAATTTTATCCACACCAAGTGCAAAGAATAAAGTCAAATGAATTGTAGCAGATTTGTTAAGAAGCAAACATCAACAATTATATATTGGAAACTATGTCATTCCTAAACCTGGTAATTCATTGAAGACATAATTTACGCACTGATATTTGAATAAAGTGACTTGATCAAATAAAAGAAGCATTGTTTAGTAAGAGGTTGAGGATGATGAATTGTAAAGTATACACAATGATTTCCATAATGATTAGTTAGGCCTTGTAGCGGTTTTCATTAAAGAGATCTATTAATTTGTTATGATCGCGGTCAAGCATTAACAAAGAAGCACATATTCAAAGAAGGGTGTCCCTTTCTAGAAAGAAAGCATTAAGTATAGAGTGTCACCTCTGTTGGAGTAATCAAGTCATTTCACAATAAGACATGAGAATTGTTCAACGATATAAGAGTGTGAATTTTACATTGTGGGGGGAATAATAACCAATGCTACATTCCCATTTAAACCATCCTTAGTGGGGAGATGATTCAAAGGGGAGATGTCTCTCAAATAATCTGAGAAGATGTTTTCTGATTTGATGTATATGGACCTTCATTGAAGCAACTTGTGTTAAGGTTGTTGATGCGTAGATAAGTACTTATTATCCTTGAATATTACATTTATCTACTATTGTAGTCTCTCTCTCTCTCATCTGTATTTCTATATGTACTATAAGAGATATTTTACTTGATCTTTTTTGGGGATGCTCTTGAAGGAAAAGAAGATTGATATCATATTTAGAGGGAGTGTGACACTTCAAGAAGCCTCACAATCAAGAAGATTGATATCAGATTGAAGGGAGTCTGACAGGTTATCTTAAGCAATCTTGGATGAAAAGATCAAAAAATTGATATATGCTTAATGATTTCTTCTCTGTGAGAGAAGTTCGAGGTGAAATCACTTGTTTCCACCCTCTACACTGAGGCATGGTAGATGCCCTATGTATGAATCCATATTTTTAATGGGTCTTCCCCCTATGTACATCATGAGGAAGTGATGACTTCAAAATGATTATTACTTTTATTTGCAAAAGTTATTGGAAGGTGATGATCTTACAATAACTTGACCTTCTATTGTGATAGACATCTTATGATGTCTAAACCAGATCATGATAGATGATATCTTGCATGGTGGATTAAGTTCCTTAAATAGGCCATGGACTTCTATTGTGATGGACATCTTATGATGTATGAGATAGATCATGATAGATTATATCTTGCATGGTGGATTAAGTTCCTTAAAAAGACCATGAATGTTCTTGTGGTAAGTATCATCGAGGATACATGTGTGCACATTACCTATGGACATTTTTTGAGTACTTGGTGAATATCATGCGACTTGATATTCTGAGGCCATTACTCTGAGTACATGGTGAATATCATGTGACTTGATATTTTGTGGCCATTACTCCTAATATAATGAGATGATATCTAATGGTGATTATCTTCTTATCAAAGATATTCTTAAACATGTCATTTTTTATATTACGCTGAGGTAATATAATATCCTATGTTTATCCTCCCTAGCTAAGAGGGAGTGTTGATGTTTTGTAGCTTATGTCAGATAAATCCTATGAGACTATTGAAATATATATATATATATATACATATATATATATATACATATATATACATATATATATATATATATACATATATATATACATATATGTATA
>MU224190.1:1888877-1904734 GCA_018584345.1 Thuja plicata | reverse complement strand
CATATATATATGTATATATATATACATATATATATGTATATATATATATATAATGTGAGATATAATATATAAAGATATATATCTAAAATAGTATTAGGAGAAATTTATATAATAATGATTCAGAGATATTGTGTGTGTGTGTGTGTGTGTGTGTGTGTGTGTGTGTGTGTGTGTAGCTACATAATCAATAATCATTATATTAATCACAAAATAATGAACAGACATGTCCCATGAAATGACATTTCTCTCCTTGCCTCATCCTCAATATAAATGCAAGAGAGATCGTTGCATTTGGAGAACTCAAAAAAAGCATACAACATAGAGTGCTATTACATTTTCAGCTATCCTAAAATTTAATAATTATCCTCATAATTATTCCTACACAGTCATAATTATAACTAAACTTGGTGGACAATGTAAACGATAACCAATAAACACATCACACAACATCGAAGACTATGTCTCATTCTACACCTGTCAAAATACACCATGACATAGAATGATCAAGGTGGTCCTGAGTAGATATTATCCAATGTCAAAAGATAAAAACCAAAGCAAAAGACCTAAGAAAAACAAGTCATGCAACCAACACATATCTTTCCAAGAGATAGGATATTATATTTGAATGGTATGCATGTGATAGGAAGGATGTATCCTTGTGGTTGTGGATGGTTTAATTATTTTTATATTTGATAAGAACTAAATATGGTGTCTGTGAATTGCTTGAGATATGATCTCAAGTCTAATTTTTTTGAAATGCAATGTTCTTGAGTGTCATTTGATATAACCTCAATTGTTAGTAAGATTAGTTTAATGGGAGGTAAGCTTATTTTCATGGGATTTAATCTTGGTCTTATGGGATTTAATGTGTATTTTATGTGTGTATGAATCTTATCAATATCATGGTTTAGGAAGCACTCATCATCTCAAAGCATGTTAATGAGTGTATAGGAGATGAGAATGGGTATATAGTTGGGTTTGAAATAAAGATGTGATATTAGGATTGGGTATGGGTGGGACATAGTAGTCATGTATGGGTAGATTTGAGACTTCCTAAAGCTTTGGAGGTCTTAAAAATGGATAGATGTTAGGGAGGTGATTCATCATGAGTAAGGATGCTAGCTGATGTTTGAGAATAACAATTGCAAAGAAATATAAAGGAAATATAAATGTATATGACATGGGAAAGAGGTAAAGATCTTGTATGCAGAGCATAATGAAATTGGGTAGATATTAGGAGGATGAATAGGGATGTGAGGAACTTTAGACATGGTGTTCAATATATTTGTCAATTATGGGGGTAGGAGTTAGAATATCTCTCACACAAAGATAATTAAAATGGATGTATTCAAGGAGGATGGGTGAGTGTTTACGTCAAATGATAGACAACCAAACCATGACAGTTATATGGGGGTGGATTCTTTAGATGTATGTGTGGCTTTGTCTACTACATGGATAAACAAATACAATGGAGAAGGTGTGTGAGGTGGAATGAAGTGAGTGACCTAAAAAATGTTAAATGTAGCTTTTACACTTGGGATTTGTGAATAGGTTCTCAACAAGGTAAAAGACCATAGCGTCACTAGAGTAGTTTTCACCAATGCGTGAATTATTTCTCTTTAGTATTTTTGGATTTTTTAGATTTTTCCTTTTTTTGTTTTTTTTTTGTTTTTTTCAATTTTTAGGATATTCCAAAGACCATGCATATAATCTCTTGAGGCATATGATGTTCATATATTGTTCCAGTGGTTTTCCTTCCAGTGTATCAAGTTGATAAGTTCCTGATCTATAATTGGTTATGATGTAGTCAAGCTCGGAGGATCCAATAAAGGACTGTCCAAACTTGCAGCCAACAACAAGACAACAACAAAAACATAAAAACACCAAAGATATAACCATTTATATCAACATATACTCAGATTCATATTCAATTATGCAAAACAATAATCAGATTGTTATCAATAACTGAACATTACAAACAACATGTCAGGTTGTAAGGCCTTCCCGGTTAGGGCCAAAAAAACAAAAGCATCAATAAGATCTCACAGGATCCAACATTACTAGCCTAACCTATAGCTAAGTGGAAGAAACCAGATCTAAACTTGTGCTCGCAAGCCTCCAAGAAATCTGCAATTTCTATCTACCCACTTACAACTATTTGCAATAACTTTCAGTCCTTTAATTTATCAGCTTATCTCTATCATCCTCTACCTATCTCTCCTCTCCTCTTCTGCCCCCTCTAAACATCAAACTAGACTCTCTTTTATACAAACTTTCCACAAGTCAGCATTATAATTGAAATAACATAAATAAACCCAAGTCGACATCATGAACACACAACCGATGTGTTATCCATCAGTCAGCCTCCAACAGTCATTAAATCTGCATAGGAGAGTGACCCAAACAATATATAGGTCCTCACATCTCCCACACGCAACCACAAATTAAATGCACTATTCGACCAGCCCAACAGACACCATAAACCTCGTTGGTGATTAAGAACACCAAAAATAGACCTCTCTCTCTCTTGATGCCTCACTTATTGTGGTTTTGGATTTGATGCAGAGTTAATTCACTTGGGGGATTGATGTTTCCTTTTCTCCTTGACCTTAATAAGACCATCTTATGCATTTGATCTACTTTAACGTAAGAATGAGCTTGTCTCATACTCCCGCTAAAGTGGGGGCTAAATGTTCCATCCTAAAAATTTAGCACCCATTATTGGTGGCTTTAGGACCTATTAGACCCCAGTCTAGTGATTTCAAGATCCAAATGTCTTTATGTTTGATTTCCTGCATCTTTCATTTTCTCTCCCTGAAAATTTTCATACTCCTAAAAACTCGAATCTACTTTGACATTAACAATGTCGGGACTAGGTCTAACTAATTCAGCCTTGTCCTGGACAAGGTCGACTCAAATCGGCCTTGTCTCCGGGCATTGAATTTAAGTGGAATTTAGAACCAATGCAAAGGTCTCTCTTCCTGATCTTTATTTGTGTTCAGCCTGACAATATTGAATCCAAAAATGAGTATAAAAGGACATCAAGGCATCTCATTTTGACATCAATGACTATTCATTTTATGTGCAAACAATCCATTATTATTGGTGATTTCAACAACAAGTGCAATCAAGCTAATTGAGGATTTGGATTTAAGATTTGAAGGAAAGCATCCAATTAATATCTCCAAGTCTCCATCCATTCAAGAAAAAGGAAAAATTCTCTCATTGACACGAATTCCTCTTCAATGATGACCAAGTAAAGGAACTATCAAGAAAGATAGAAGATATGTTCCTCCTCTCCATTTAAGATTGTAAGCATACACTCATTCAAGGTCTAGGATTGGAAAGTGTAGATCCATGAATTTGTGAAGGCATTCTAGATTCTACAACACATTCCAAACACACATTTAAAGCATCTTCATGGATTTGACTGATTTCTAGATCCATCCATGAAGGTTTTTCATGCATGGTAAATCTGACATTTATCTTGTTTACATTACTTTCCTTATGAAATTTGTATTTTATTTCAAGGTTGATTCCTATACAGGGACTTGACCAAGGAAAGCCCCTTCTCACAACCTTTCTCCCCTTCTTCTTGTGTGTAGGAACATGTTTTTGGAGCTTCGGATCTAGATTTTGGGAGTTACAGAACCAGTGACAGATCCTTCACAGATTTCATCAGATTTGAAGTCTCCACGACAAGGTCAACTTTTTACAACATAGTCATTTGGATCTAGAACTTTCACAACTGGAACTTATAGGTGTCAGAGTGCTAGATCCAAAACTATTTCTGATTTCAATAGTCAAAACCAGATTTGAAGTTTACTCCTCTTCTCTTAGCTTCAAGGTGAGTTAATCCCTCCTCTTTTCATCTTGCACTTACTTTTATACGTCATATCTAATATCAGATCTCGCTAGTTGTCATTTTATTTATCATAGTATCAAGCACTCTCATACATTTTCATATCATTTTTATATATCATATACATTTTGACATTAAAGGAACATATCCCCAAATCACAATTCATCCTCAAATCTAGATCTTGCATTAGCACCCCTTCATCCTTTTGGTTTGTGATAATTTAATTTGTGTTTGAGGGTGAGCCTTTGGGGGTATTCCTAATGTATCATATCTCCTCCATCCATTTGATTTGGTGAGTGATCTTCCTCCATAGAATTTCTCACCATTTCATATGATACTGTGTGAATTATGTGAAAGTGTGTACTTATGCAAAGAGGATATATGAAAGAGGATTTGCCTCCTTGCATGTTTGAGATAATGTGAAATATGATTGAGGAAAATGTGGATAATCAAGTGTTGGCTATCAGAAGAAATGAACAAAAGTTTAATGATTGAGTTTTTGTTGTGCATCAGTGGTGGATCTATTCTCTTTTATCCTTCTTCTTCTGGGCAGTGTGTCTTCTTCCAGTAATGAGCACTTTGAAGTGATCCTTTCTCTATAAAAATCACCTTAACCGATGTCACCCTAACAATTATTTTTATATTTGATAATAATCTTCTCATAGTTTTTCCCTTAACAAGGTTTTCCATGTAAAGTTGGCATTTTACATGTTTGATGGTTTCTATGCTATTCATGTTTATATCTTTCTACAATTAAGGATTAAGGTGTAGTTGGTGAAACTGATTAAAACTTTAAGAAGGTTTAAAATTTTGTGGACAACTAATTCATCTTCCCCCACCCCCCTCTTAGTTTTCCTACATATTCAACGAAATGTACCCATAGAGTTCAATGCTTGTAGGACCTGAAATAAATCGAGACAATTAGATTATAAATAAAATCAATGGTGGTGAAAACATTTAAGGTTGATTTAAAACATTGAATAGTTATGGAATTGTAGACACAAGCACCACTCCTTAAGATTTAAAGTGATAAATCACTACCACCTTCAAGCACTTCCTTTTCAATGGGGTTTTGATTTTTTAGAAGAAGGATTTTCCAAGGTAATTAATGCATTTTCCTATTTTTAGAAAGATCTACAATTTTTTTAACAATTGTTTAGGATACTAAAAAGTCACCAATAAAATTATCTTTTTCAAGGAATGATTTGTTAATAGATATTAATATTTTTTCCAAAAAAAAATGTCGATATTTCATATCTTATTTTCAAGAGGGGTTTCTGAAAGTTATAACTAATTTTAATTCTTTCCCAACTTCCATACTTTATTTAAAAAGTGGAAATTATATATAAATTTAGACATGGAACATTCTTAATTTTCGCTCCCCATCAACAAATTTGGAGTTAGATTTAAACTTGAATGTGGAACACTAAGTTCTAATTCTTAATTCCTTTCAACCTTTGGGTCCACATTTATAAAACTTGAATCAAACTTAAGTTTGGAGGTAAAACAATATGCTTTCAATTCTAATTCCTTTCTAACTTTTGTAGCCCACCACATTTAGAAAAAAGTGAATTTTATTTTTTCTATTTGGATTTCAATTTGAAACCATGATCAAGAAAAAAAATTCATTGGGTTTTAACTTGTAGCTTCTCAAGGTTAAGTGGCATGCATTCACTAGGATACAATCCCCAATTCCTTCCCATGATTTGAGCCGTGAATTATACCATAATAAACCTAAACTTAGAAGTGGATTTCATACTCATGAAAGAACTTGGGACCAAATCCCAACTCCAAAGAACCATTCACTTCCCATGATTCTTGAGATGAGATGGATCATTCACTTTTAATCTTCATAGGTTTGGAGTTAGTTTATAACTTGGAATATTAGGTTATAAATCCAAAATATTTCCCATGTTTCATGACCCATTACTTAGAATCTTATGGGTTGTATGGAGTACCAAGTCCATAATTATTTTTGGTTTTCATGCTTCACCATATATAATAAAATACCTTAGCCAAAACTTTCATACTCTAATATTGCTCAAACTCTAACAAGGACATATAAATTTGTCTAAATTATTCGTCCTATTGGTTTCCTCAACCCAATCTCCATTTAAGCTTGAAATTGAATTTTGAAAGAATTATTTATTTTAGTAATGCACTGCCAGAGAGCCCTTGGAAATAAGGGTTAAATATGCACAAAACATGTTTTTAAGAGAATACACAGCATATCAAGTGCATCAAATAAACACAAACATAAGCAGAATACTACATGCTAGTGATGATATGATGATCACAACATGATCGTATGAAAGTGGAAGACTTAAAAACTCTTCCAAAGGTTCCCAAGAAACCTATAATAAAGTGCGAATGGAATAGGAATGTTCACCTCGCCTCATGAGAGTTTAGATCACTTCTATGAACTCCACGGATCCTGACCGGAGCATCATCAATGGTCGCCCATCAAGGGGACCACTACACCCTCGTGGAAAAACAAAGCAAGAAAGTGAAAATGAGCATGAAAGGGACAACTTCTCCATCAAATAAAAATTTGGTCTTTTATGAGTGAAATGGTCTCTACCTGAAAGAGGGTATCTGGAATAATAATTAGCTTTACTAGAAGATGTATGCAAGTACCCTCTATCCCAGGTATGACTCTTCCCATATACGATCCACGATAGGTATTGATGTGATCTAGGATTATCGTATGACTCAAGACAGGTATTCATACACTTCAAGAATCACAATACAACTCACGACAAGTGTTCATACGATTCAAGGTTGGGTAAGTACTTCCAGACCTTCCTAAGGCCATAATTTTTGTGTCAGGCGTCTGTTTGTCTCTGTTCAAAGTGTGTCAAAAATATCTTGACGAGCTCTACAATAAAATGGACTTAAAAGAAACCTATGACATCAAATTTTTGTTTCAATACACTTGAATCATGTGCAGTCCAAAATCAAGTGACCGTTATTTCCAAAACATGCAACGAATGGGTTCCTCAGTCCAACTACTAGATAGGCCTGCCGAAACCAATGTACAACATGAAATGCAAGCTAGATCCACACCGGGGAGTACCAGATACATGCGTATCAAAGAATCATCCACTCAATTTCAATCAAGAATATAAAGCAGTAAGCTACTGTAAGAATCAACACGTACATGTGCATATAAGATCCAGTACAAGCATCCATGAAACTACTCTATGAACATAATTGAAGAACATATAAATACATACCATGTGAACCAAGTGAATTACAACATGGATATTTCAAAGCCAGATCACTCTCTGAGTCTGGAAGAAGTCCACCACCTGTACACCAATTCCTAATAGTGGTAAAATAGTACAATGCCAACCTACCACGTCGAACCCTCGGGCCCACCTTGCCATGCTCGTAGAGATAGTAACCCGACCATAAACATAATGCAAAAATGCAAGAAAGGAGTGACCAACACACACATAAAAACATGCACCAAGAAGATTCATAATCTCATAATAGAGGTACACTAATCTAATGCAAGTACATAATGCGTGATACACAAAAACATGGAGATCACTTGACTTGTAAACCAACATCCAATCTCAATCTCAGGAACACAAATACAATCTCATAAATGTGCTACTCAACACTATTGGTCCTAGACATGAGAATACTAACCATAGGGAGTATCTTTCCCACAAAAGGGTCAATCTTGACATTCGGGGCTGCCCGCACAAGGGTGAATACTGACGTCCGGGGCTCAAGTACCATCTTCCACCCTGACACAAGGGAGGAAGGAGATGGGGCCCAGGGCACACCCAAAACCATCCAGCTTGCAGAAATAATGTGGAATTAACACAACACACGGTGGGAGAAGAGAAATGTTAGAGTAATAAAGTGATTCCACTTATTAATCAAATCATATTGATTTAATTATTAAGTCACTTATTATCTCTCTTTTACTTAAGCTAAACTTTAGGCATTTAATAATTAATTCTTTTCTTAATTATTATTATGCAACCTAGATTTTCCCTTTAGGGTTTCCCGTTTAGGGTTTTGGTATCCTTTTATAAGGATTCCCTCTTTGTAAATTATTCAATTCGATGGTTATTAATTAATTGAGGATGTTATTGCATTAAGAGTTTTTTCTCCATTATTTGCACAAGATGTTTCCTCTTCCATCAATTTGTGATTTTTGGCCTCCATAGCTTTTTTGCTTCTCTCTTTCTGTGACAGGTTTGCATGTCGGTGATTCTTGAGAGTTGTGGGTTGATAGTTTTCATCAACTCCAATAAGAAATACAGAGATTTTTATTATTAAATCATCAAACTCAATATATACCAGGCTGTAAGGCCTTCCTGGTTATGACCATGTACAAAGAAATGTATTACAATTCGATCTTCTTACAACAGAGATCTCAGATCTTCAATATCTTGACATTTTCCTTCTTATTCTAAGACTTGCCCCTAAACTAAGAACATACAAAATAATATATACTAGAGTCCAATAGGGAAGTCAGCGCTCAAATACAAAGGTGAGACCTAGATTTAGGTCCACATAGATACCAATGAGAGACCCCACATTAATTCAACTACAGAAAATAAATGAAGAAGTCGGCCAGCAGCTCCAACTCCCAAATGAACCAACTTGGCAAAGCATGGCCGAGCAACAAAGAACTCGGCCAAAGAAGAGTTAAGAAACATCAACAAGCATGACCGAGAAACTCGGCAAGCATGTTGAGAAACAAAAGCTGAGCAATAGAGAATAGACTAAGGAATGCAGTAAATATATTTTTGGTTGAGCAGGATTGCCAAGGACCCAAGATGCTCCTGCATCACACCCGCACTGGTCAATACTGACATCTAGGGATTCAATGGTTTCCAATTTGCACACAAAGGTCAATACTAATATCCAGGGAATACCAATTAATATTTTTAACATTTTAACCTAATTATTTTATTATTTTTTCACTTTTTAAGAGAAATCCTAAATGCCTCCATTGCAGCCATTTCTGGGCTAGGATCATCATAAGGACCTACTCGCTATGACTACTCAACATACCTAGTCCAAGGCTCAACATCCCAAGACATAGAACAGCAAAAGAATGTCAACTTGATCTACATGAGGACATATCAAGCTCTTCATTAACTTGGCTATCCATGGATGGTAATAAAGACTCTGTCCACTCATCTACATAAGGACTGTATAACCAAAGGTTGTCCACTCGTTTACACGAGGAATTACGTAAAAATATCATCGTCATGGTCTGTACAAATGACAGAAGTCAAGAATGCATCCACAAGAAAGAAAGAAATAAAAGACTCTCAAGTCAAAATACAAAATGAACAAGATAAATTCAATTGGCCTCAATCCAAGAGTATGGGTCACTCAGACCTCGGCATAAGGGCATAGCTCAACCACATGCTTGGATGGGTCTCAACACCAAAATCCAAATGTCACATATGATCTACGCTCAAGCATGAAAGGTTTCAATACACTAGGCAACACAAAAACAATCAAGACAATAAAGGGAGGATAACTCAAGTCCAAAACACTCAAGATAAGAAACTGTGTAATGGCAAAACCAAGCCAAATATCAAGTTGCTCGATTGGCCACTTTGTTGAGAGCATGGATTTTAATGAAATACATCAAACATCTCATTAGAACATGAGGAAGGCTCAAAACACCCAAAGCAAAAAATATCCAAATTTTGACAAGATACAAAAATCAACATTTTTGAATGAAATGACCATATTCAGATTCCAATAGTAATTAAATAGAATGACCTCAATACATTTTGATTCCATAAACCTACTACAAATCTTGAGTACTACAACCTCCAACAGGTCAATCATGCCAAATATGGCAACCTACAAGTTTTGGGTGACACACAAAGCAAGGAAAACCCGATACACCCAAAGTTCAAACATCTTAGAAATCAACAAAATCAAAACCCATTGGTCTAGATCTACCCAAAAACACATTTCAATTTTGGATCCGAGCACTTCACGAAAATCCGACAGCATAACATCGCAAAATCCATAATTCTCAAACTCCAAAACATTAATTACTCAAAGAATTTCAAATAATAAATGGAATACAATGAACGGGTGGGGGAATGCTAGTTCTCAACTCACAAATCTATAGCATTTTATTTCAATTCAAAAGACAAAGTAAATTAAAAGATATAAAAAAACCCTACCTCGCATATGGAAGAAAATACCCAAACGAAGAGGGAAATTCACACTATCCACAAAATTGAAAAAAATCCTTGAAAAGCTTAACAATTGCGATACGATTCCAACGAGCCACCACCCACAAAATTATGACACCCAGATCAATCACAACGAGCAATTCTCCAAATTGTTCACAAAAGGGTTTGAGCAATTTTGCTCTCCAAAATTGAAGAAGTGGGGAATAAACTTCATTCCTCTAAATATAGTCACTTTATGAAAAGGGACTTATAAAAAATCACTTAAATAAATTAAAGCCAACTATAGACTTTCTGGAAATCCCACAAGAATAAATAAATCAATTCCAATTGAATGTAATTCAACTACGACAAATCAGCCGGTAATTAAAATAAATACAAAATTTCCTCAAACACATTAAGTCAACATTTAAATAAAAATCCTTCCGTGAAAATTGCAGGAACTCTAATGCACATACAATCACTAGTTGATCACAAATGCAATATGAATCTGGATTTACCAACACGTACCAGAGGGAATAATATAATAATCATGGGTAAATCATTCATACAGGAATGATATTGGCTCAGTATGCAAGGCCAAAGCTACTATCTCTTTGTGCCACTACCGGGAGCATAAACACACACTCAAATCCTGCAGATCAGGATGAATGTGCCTGGTACCTATTCATTGGAATACACAAACATCAAGTGTAGCTGCTCACAATATAAATAGTCAAAGCATAAGCATAAAATGATCAAACAATGAAGGAGAATGACACCATCGCGTGGACCTCACAAAGGGGGTAACTATGACTTCATCTCACTTCATACCAACACAAAGGGGGAAATGTATAGCAATTGTGTGGTAGCGTAGTAAATATTATATCATTAAATTTAACATTACATTTAAATTTGAAGCATTTAAAAAAAAAATTTATGACAATATGAGTATAAATTAGTGAAAGTACCCAACTGATATATCCAATGGCATAATATGCACATCGTTTAACATGAATCCATGATAATCATCATAACATATTACACCATAGCATCATCATGCATATATGATAAAAACACTAAAAACAACATAATCTAACAGATAAATCAACAATGTTGCAGTAACTAAAATAAGGTGCAGTAATCAAATGCATCACATCACGTGGGTACTCACGAAATAACATTGTGATACAATCATAATCATGTAGCCACTAGCACAAACCTCAGTGACACCATAAAATCACATCAAAATCCAAACAAAATAGATACCAATCATAACCACAACAACAATCTCGGAATGGACACAAGAATCAATTGTACTAGGTGCATCTCACAATGCCAACAAAAAAGCATAATGTGGGAATAGTCATTGCATCACAAGATCAACTCAACCAATCATAGGAGAAATAATAAGCATCTTAAATCCAAAGCAAGGCATCTCGAATCAGGCATATGAACTGCCACATCACAATGATTCTCACAACTAGGTATAAAGCATACACAACTTGTCGATGCAACGATATACTCAAATCACCCTGAAGGTACAAGCCTCACATGGGTCCCACATGATCACACAATACAAGCATAAAATGTCAGGGCCACATCCATCAGGATGTCATGCAAAAAGAAAACGAGAGATGCACTATAATTTATTTATTATTGATCAACGTCGAGTACAAATAAATAATAGTAATTCAAGGGGAACTACATAGAAAGGTAAAAAATAAAGAGTAATGAATATTATATTGCAACATTAAATAACCAAGATATGTTTCATCAAATCAACATTGAACAAAGCATACACATGGAGATAAAGAGCTCATAACATAACCTATGCAAGAAGCTAAAAAAGCTTATAATAGCTAAATAAAACTTATACTTGAAACTTTAAGAGCTTATGAAGCTGTTTGGAAAATCTAACATCTCCATCATACGATTGCAAAGACTAATATTTGATTTCTTTTAAAAAATAATTAATTTATAATGTTACTTTATGTGGAATTGAATAGATTTTATGATTTATGATGATACTTGTATTTATTATAGATTTTATTTTTCAAGATGAATAATAAGATTAACAATGTTGATAAAATCCTAACTAGAAATTATGTAAAAGACATGAAAAACATCTTTAAAAAACTTGAATATACCTAATTGGAGATAATGAGATGAAGACTAATGTAACTTAAAATTACATCTACCTTTTGTAAAAAGAAGAAAGGTTATACATACAAAACATTTGTTGTGCAAATAGACAAGTAAATTCAGATATAGGTTTCTTGAGAGACAATGTAAAATGAAAAGAGATAGTTTTTTTATTTTTTTTAAAAACAGATAAGTCTAAGATGGAAGTGTTTTATACATGAAAAAAAAATTAGATTTTGTTTTTTAAAACTGAAAAGTACATGCAATCTTTGAATTTTTAAAATTTAGTTTATTTCCAACATGCATACAATTAAAAGGGGTAATTATATATAAAAATAATTGCATGCAAATCATAGCTACACATGGTGGATTAAACTTGGCCATTTCTTCTTTTTTTCAATGTTTGTGTTCTCCTCAAGAAAACATATTTTATTACACTTTGAAGAGAGAGGAGGAAATGTTGGTTTTCATTTAACTACAACAATAAAGATTTTTTTTAAAAGTTGAATAATTTTTCTTTTTTTAGTCAAAATTATGTGTTGATTACACATGCATGTGTTTTGATATATGTATTTTGATCCATTCATGATGAAATATTTGTTAAAAGATACTCTAGAATTGAGTGCTTTAATAAATTTGTAATTTTGATCGTTTCAACATTTTCAAGAGATCGTGATCTAATCTAATTAAAGAAAGTTTAGATTATTTTCATATTCATTTATATATGCATTTTGTTGTTCTAGCACAATTACAAATTTAGGAATATTCCTCATTCCGTTTCTTTTGATTCCTTTTTTATAAATTCTTTAGAGTAGAAAAAGTTACAAAATATTAAAAATTATTAACTTACAATGTTTTCAACATTTATATTTTATTGGATTCAATATCAAGGAAAAAAATCAATTATTTTTAAAACTTGATAAATTGCTTTATCATCAAGATCTAACTCTTATTATGCAGATTCTCAAATGTGATTATGTAAGTTCCTTTTTGAAAACAACAAAATAACAAACAATCAGGTGAACTAGTAAGTCATGATCTAACAGGTAGAACCTAGGGTAATCATTTATCTAGGTATTTGATTTTCTTTCAAGAGAAATATAAATTGGTCAAAATTTCCATATATGTTTTGAGTGTGTCAAAACACCCATCAACACTTTCTTCAAAAAAACCATATGAAAACAAGATTCACATCTTAAAAAAAATAAGAACCATCTCATTAAGTCAATGATCAAATGGAGACAATAGCTAAAAAGACTCTTCAATCAAAAAATGAGAAAATTGTAAACCAATTCATTCAGTTGTATAGTCAATACAAAATACAAAAGGGGGTCATTTATTTGTTAGTTAATTAGCTCATGTCATAAAATATTTATTTTAGGAAAGAACATTTAGAGTAGTTTAATAATTTATTTTCTTGCATTTATATAGTTCATGTTAGTTCTACATTCATTCGAAATAAAATTAAAAACACAACAATAGGTTCTTTCACAAGTAGGATTCAATAAATCTCAAACATTGAAAGTTAAACAAGCATCTTTCTTACAAATAAAACTTTAGAAACAATATGCAAAATAAATAACTAAAGGAAAATAAGCAAGACAAGCAGCCAAAGTCACAATAAGATTAGCAAAGTTAGTCTTCCAAGTCTTTCACTTCTCTATATCTCACTAGGTATTTACACCCAAGTGCCATAGAGTCATGTAAAGCTTGGATAGAGATATAATCCTACATGAGATAAGTGAAACTCAACTAGTGAAAGAAGCACCATATGTAGTATAAATCTAGGAGCAAGCAACTATGCTACCAAAAATTCAAGAAGAAAACAATTAGAGGCATGCAAGAGAACTATATCATTTGAAAGAATTGATTGAATTAGAGGAATATTTACCTCAACAATTTTCATGCTTTCACTTAAATGGAATTAAAATTGACTGGAGCTAATTACATAACAAGCCTCATCACAAGTATACCTCTCTAGATGTTTCCTAGGTAGCACCCTAAGATTAATACCATAACATTACTTATCAATATTAACAAAAAAACCAAGAGGAAAATAAAGAATAATACATCAAACAAATATCATTGTCACTATAATGATGTTCCTTCCTCACAAAGAGAAAGGTCTCATTGATGCTCCTTCAATCCACTAGCTCTTGTGACATGAGTAGTTATCTATTACCACACTAAATATATAGTGATACAAAAATTGATTTTTTATTATTTTGAATCTTATACAATAGTGACACAAACCATATTTGGGGTGTGATTATTAGAATAAATAAATCTAATAGTTACATGCAAATATAACCAATAATGCAAATGAATAAAGCACACAGAAGTAGAGAAAGAAGACACATATATAATGTGGCTCACCCAATCTTGGGCTATGTCCACCAAACAGAGATCCAATATTATTATTCAGTAATTTCAACCAATTACAACCAGTGATCCCTTGCATCTCAATACCACCACAAATGATACAATACTTCTTAACTCTAGCAAGCCATAACCCCAACATCATTTTCCTTATAAAAAAACCCTAAGCCTAAAACTTGCTTGATTGGTCAACCTAGGGAAATGCTTGATGAGTCAACCTAGGGAAATGATTGAAGAGTACTCACATGATCAGTCACCACAAACTAAAAATCTCCCACTTGGGGACTGATCAAGCTCCACACTAAACAATCTCCAACTTGGAGATTGATTTTTTAGCAATACTACTACCCCTGTAACTCCCACTGGAAAGAAACACCCTATACCCTGTTGTTCTATTTTAATGTTTTAGTCATGAAGACCAACTGAAGCTGAAGAGGAGTTTAAATTCTCCCTTGTTACTTCCTTCATAAACATATATGTTGGACTTTCATCTATATGTATCTTTTCCATCCTTAACCGACCATCATCTGATACCGAACGAGTGAAGTGACACCTCAATTGTATGTGTTTTGTATTTGAATGAAAGGCAAAATTCTTTGCAAGATGAATGATACTTTGGTTGTTTGTAAACAAGTAATTATTATCCTGTGTTTTTCCCAATTATTATAGGAAAGATTGAAGCCATATCATCTCCTTGCTTGCCTCTGTTGCAACTACATACTCTGCCTCTGTAGTGGATAAAGAAACCGCCATTTTCAACCTAGAGATCCAACTCACCATTGTCACAAAGATAGTAAAAACATATCTTGTTGTAATCCACCTGGTATCAATGTCTCCTACCAAATATGAGTCAACATAGCCTTGTAAATCAATACTAGAGCCCCCAAAATGTAAACATTTGTTCGATGTACCTCTTGTAGAAACTGATGAAAGATCAGATTCACTCCAAGATCCAGCTGCATGCAAAAACTTGTCACAAGAAATGAAGCGAAAGAAGGAAAAAGCAAAACTCAGTTTTTACTCAAAAGGTGAGAGCAAAAATATTAACTGAATTTTTGAAAGACAAATACAAAGTTCGACCTTATAAAGGTGAACGAAACCCTAAAAGGTAAATACTAGGTTGCACATTATTAATTAAGAGTTAATTAATAATGCACCTAAGAGACGCTTAAGAAACTAGAGTAAAATGAAATAATACTCTAACACCCCCCCTTAAGCTGAACACAGGGAGAAAGCAGACCTAGCAAGACTAAGAAAGCAAGAAATGGGTCCCGGCAACAAGGCCTGATCAGGTACCCAGT
>MU224190.1:1876689-1887142 GCA_018584345.1 Thuja plicata | reverse complement strand
ACTTGTCCCACATATCCCTGGGTGTAGTCAGACCATCTAGGTGGAACAATAACCCATCTGAAACATTCATGGCAATGAGGCCCATTGCCTCATCCATCCTATTTCTGTGCATAAGTGCCTCATAAGGCCTCTGAAGAACTGGCTAAACAGCATCCATGCAGGACCATAAACCTCGTGACATGAGGAGTCTGGTCATGTGTGGTTTCCATGTGTGATAGTTGAAATTGATGAACATCAATACAACCAAGATCACCTGTCACAAGAAATGAAGCGAAATGAAGCTGCATGCAAAAACCTGTCACAAGAAATGAAGCGAAAGAAGGAAAAAGCAAAACTCAGTTTTTACTCAAAAGGTGAGAGCAAAAATATTAACTGAATTTTTGAAAGACAAATACAAAGTTTGACCTTATAAAGGTGAACGAAACCCTAAAAGGTAAATACTAGGTTGCACATTATTAATTAAGAGTTAATTAATAATGCACCTAAGAGACGCTTAAGCAACTAGAGTAAAATGAAATAATACTCTAACACCTCTCAAGTATCTGAGAATCTATTTTACCGCATTCCAATGCTCAACTCCAAGATGACTCATATACCTACTAACAACACCTACTACATGGGCACTATCAAGTGTAGTGCATACCATAGCATACATTAAACTACCTACAATTGAAGAATAGGGTACCTTGTACATTTTGTCTTCCTCCTCATGTATCTTTGGACACATCTCCTTAGTCAATTTCATATGACTAGGAAAAGGTGTGCTGATAAATTTTGCATTCTCCATGGAGGATCTCTGCAACACCTTTTTAACATAATCAACTTGAGATAGAGTCAATATTTTGTTTTGTCAATCTCTAAAAATTTCATACCAAGGATTTTTTTCTGCCCCCAAATCCTTCATAGCAAATGATTTTTCTAATTGTTATTTTAACCCTCTTATGTGATCTATGTTAGACCCCGATACAAGCACGTCATCAACATATAAACATAAAATATTGTAGTTGTCATTATCAAACCTCTTAAAATAAACACAATGGTCAGAATTATACTTGTTGAAGTCGTGCTTTGCCATAAAACTATCAAATATTAAGTACCATTTCTGAGATACTTGTTTCAATCCATATAAACTCTTCTTTAGTCTGCAAACTAATTTATCCTTACCTTTGAACTCAAATCCTTGGGGTTGTTCGATATATATCTCCTCCTCCAAATCACCATAGAGAAAGGCAATTTTCACATCTAGTTGTTCCAAGTGTAAATCTTAAGCAACCACAATACTCAAAACAATACTAATAGAAGTCATCTTAACAACCTAAGAAAATATTTTAGATAAATCAATGCCATTTTTCTGTGCAAATCCCTTTAATACTAACTTGGATTTAAATATTTTATCACCTCCATCCTCTTCTTTCAACCTATAAACCCATTTATTTTGTAAAACCTTTTTACCTAAAGGCAACTTGCATAATTCCCAAGTCTGATTTTCTAGCAAGGAGTCCATTTCTTTTTTCATTCCATGCTCCCACTGAACCTTGGTATCTAGCTTCATAGCTTCATCATAAAATTCTAGTTCACCAAGATCAGTCAATAAAATAGAATACAAAGAGGGAGAGAACCTGTCAGGAGGTCTACTTATCCTTGAAGTTCATCTCACATTCACTAGAGTTTTTGGTATTTGTTGTTGTTGGTGTCGCGAATCATGAGGAACCACTGAAACATCACTTTTAGGATTATCATTCAACATTACATAATCACTTTATTTCTTCTCATGCTACCACAACTGATCTTTGTACAACACTTTCTCATTGAATATGACATCCTTTCTTCTCACAATTTTATGATTCTCAAAATCCCAAACTCTATAGCCTAACTCATCAATGTGATATCCAACAAATACACATTTATTTGATTTAGCTTCTAGCTTGGTTCTATTTTCATAATCTATATGTGCAAATTCTTCACAATGAAAGGTTATGAGAAAAGAATAACTCACCTTCTTACTTGCCCATTCTTCCTCTGGAATGTTGATCCACTGAGAGGGGGGATCTTAAAGCTCAAAACTTAACTCACTGATTCACTTAGTAGAAATGAATACAGTAATAAACGATTCACCAAACAACTTAATAACTTAAACAACCATACATCTCAAATATGTAAATCAATCATTTAAACTTGTTAACATCAAATTAACACAGTTGACACTAGATTTAATGAGGAAATCCAATTTGGGAAAAACCTCTGTGGGAATAGTGACCCATAATAAACTTGTACCCTTCTGAAGTATGCTTAGTTAAGAACTTATCTTGTTAAAGATCACAAACACATTTGCTAAATGTGACCCTATTAGGGGATTTACCTCAGATTTGTTAATATCTTCACCCTGTTAGGAGCGGCCTTTTTAGATGTCCTTAAACACTCTTTTGGATTGTCACCTACTTCTAGGATTTACAAATAGGATGGTTAAATCCACTTGGTTAAGAGATTTCTCTGTTACAAAATTTAATAACCAATAGTATAAACTTTGATTTGTAAATATAGAAAGTACCTTTGCTTGTTCCAGATCCTTTATGCTCAATTAAATACTAGCATCACATACTCCATTTATCTCTTTCTCAGACTGTAGATTCTTCAATCTTTGTTTCTCTGTTCTATTTGGTAAGTGTTGTACTTCAACTTCTTCTCTGTTCAACTCGCCAACAACTTTCTCTCTATTTGTTCTCATTCTTTATATAGCAATACTTTTTCCTCTTAATCTCCTTAATTAGATTTTCCATCATTTGTTCTCTGTCATTCAATCTTCTTCTTCATAAATCTCAACTCGGTAAACTACTTCACTTTTACCTCAAAACTTGTACTTTTCTTGGAACTCACATAATCAGGTTTAACCACTTGATCTTCACCTTCATTGAATTTTCACGTTTGTAGATCTTCTAACAAACTTCATTTATTATCATCATCCAGCTCATTATCGCTTCACATTAAATTTGATCTTATCATCATTTACAATCAATATACTATACTCGGTAAATTTGCTTTGCAACTCAGTAACTGTCTTCATTCACTGCTCTGTGTCTAACTCATCTTCTATGCTTGGTGCTTGTCTTTCTCTTAGTGTTCCTTAACTGTGACCGACTAACATAACTTTATATATTGACTGACTATGTCTAGCTCGGTAAAGTAACTCTTTCAGTCATAAATTAACTCTTTGCAATTTACGACTTAATCAATGAATTAACTCTTTGCAATTTACGACTTAATCAATCAATTGTACCAACTTGATAACATCAAATATATAGTAGAAAACAAGTATATCAACATTACTTTATCATTTTCTAATCTTTATTTGTTACCCATTTAACTTCTCCTCTTAAGATATGGTAACATAATAAAAATTAATAATCAATTGCTTGGCATCAATCACAAAACAACAACTGATCTAACCATTTCTACAATCATGATACTCAGTATTACTCGGTCTTCGTCATCTTCTCAGTTAATCAACAATCTCCCTCTTTGGCATTGATGGAAACCACTATAACAGTGTTATAGCAATTGATGATGGCAATACTCAAATACACAATTGAACTCCCTCTGAGTTGATATTTTTGTTTCCACTTTGATCTCTGATGTCGCAATTTGAATCTCCCTCTTGGATAAATCTTTTGATTCTTGTAGCATACATTCTAATTCTCCTTCATGAGTAAATAGTAGCAATTCATTGTCTCCCTCTATCATCAATATCTCCCTTAAGGATAAATGTCATCAATTCTCTCTCTCTCTCTCTCTCTCTCTCTCTCTCTCTCTCTCTCTCTCTCTCTCTCTCTCTCCCTCTGACAACAATGCCAAAAAGTCATACTCCTGAAAACTTGTTCCAGTAGTGGATTATACCTGACATGTACTCATAAAATATTGCATACAAAAATATCTTCACAACTTTAGGAAACTCCTAAAGTGTGTCACACTAACATCAATTCAATAATAGATATTCTAATGAAATATAGAATTGAAGCAACATGCATCATGCTTCTTAGTGAATATTTGATAGTGGAAGAACCCCCAATTTACCTCTGAGATACTCAAAAGAATCTTTAGGTACTGGCTTTGTAAATATATCAAACAATTGTTCCTTTGAATTGACATATTCCAATCTCACATTCTTCTCTTGAACTTGTTCTCTCTAGTAGTATTTTTGATAGAAATGTGCTTGGTCTTTGAATGCATAACCAGGTTCTTTGATATATTAATAGCACTTGTATTATCACAAAAAATAGTGACCAGATCTTTGATATCTTCTTGCATACCTTCAAGTAATTGTTTAATTTATACTATATTTGCACAATTCATAGCAGCAACAACATATTATGCCTCAACAGTAGACTGTGAAATGCAACTTTGCTTCTTGCTCAGCCATGTGACGAATCTTTCACCTAGAAAGAATGCGCATCCACTAGTACTTTTCTTGTCATCAATGTTTCCAGCCCAATTTGCATCAGTGTAGACTTGCAGATCAAAAGTACCTCCTTTCTTGTACAATAAACCAAATTATTTTGTTTCTTTCAGATATCTCAAAATTCTTTTTACTGCAGACATATGTGTTTCCTTTGGATTAGAAGAAAATATTGCAACAATCCCAACAGTGTGTGATATATCAGGTCTTTTGTGAACAACATACTGCAATTTACTAATCATGGATCGGTGAAGATTATTATCCACCTCTTGTATCTAATCTTCTTTTGATAATTTACATCTTGTAACCATTGGTATTCCAACAGGATTGGAATCTCCCATACCAAAGGTTTTGAGGATCTCTTTGATATACTTAGCTTGTGTAATATAGGTCCCTTCAGTAACTTGTTGTATCTATAGACCTAGAAAGAACTTAATCTCTCCAATCATTGACATTTCAAACTCTTTTCTCATTTCATCAACAAATCCTTTGCATAAGGTGTCATTTCCTTAAAAAATAATATCATCAACAAAATTTTCAGCAATGGACTGCCTTTGAAGATGGCGAGCGACTGAGGAGGAGTGAGCGACCAATGAGAAATGTCTGGAGGCACAAATTTGAATTTGACAGTGGGCGGGAAAACTTCTGGCTCAAGACAGAGCGATCAGAGCACTAGCCAGGGTCAGGGCAAGGACCAAGGTACAGAGGACTTGACAGATGAAGGGGTCCCATAGATACTGTAGCTAGATCTAGGAGAAACAAAAGGCTCTACCCCAGAAATGAGAGATACGGGTGTTGTAAGGGCCCCACTGGGGTGGTGGAAAAACCTTCTGGTAAGTCTCCTTTACCAATTATTAAGAACGTTTCAAACAAAGAAAAATGGATCTATGCTTTAGAACTGCCCTCTGAGCTGATTGATCATAATATTATGAGTATGGCTGCTACTCTAACAAGTTTATAGGATCTAGACCCAATATTGATATAGTCAGAACCTTTCTTAAAAACAAATGGGATCTAAAAGGTCAGGTTGTGGTTTTGGCTATGGCAAAAGGATTCTTGTCTTTTGAGTTTTCCTGTCAAGAAGATCTTTCCAAAATCCTTTGTGCTGGCAACTAGTCAGTGGGCAGATCCACCCTTATTCTGTAAAAATGGACCTCTAACCTAGATCTCAATAGTGACTTCTTGACCCAAGCCCCAATTTGGGCGCGACTTCCATAATTGCCTTTGGATTATTGGCATGAGGATGTGTTTGAAGGTATTTCTAGATCCTTCGAGGAGTTGCCATCTATTGATCCAGTAACGGCAGCAAAGAAGCAACTCACATATGCGAGGATTTGCATTGGAGTTGACATTGGTCAAGATATGCCAGAAAACATTATTTTCCAATCCAGACTGGGAAAATGGGTGCAAATGATTGAGTACGAGAGCATCCCTTTTGCCTGCTTCCACTGTAAGAAAGCTGGACACAAAGTAAATCGATGCCCATGCGTCAAAGGAAAAAGATCGAAAGGAGCATATCAAACTTGGAAAAAGGCCGGATCAACAACCTTTGAACAAGGACCTCTTACACACCAAAAAGGTCTGGAAAGAGAAACTCCCAAGTGAAATATTACAAACAAAGCAAAACCCTCAAGGGGAACTATCTTCAGATAGCCGGGCGGGGTAGACAGATCAACCGACTACCGAAGGATCTATACCAATAGAGGGGAAACCATTTGCCCATCCAGATAATGGCAGGGAGAGGCAAGAAGTTTTAACTAGCCCAACACATCCAAGGGATGAAAAGGGGATGGGTGACAAGGGAGGTAGGGAGCAAACAAAAGAGGGTGAGACTGCTGAGAGCAAATTTGACCTCTCTCATGTCCCAGATTCACAGGAAGAAGGGTAGCATGAGAAGGGATAGGGACCTTACCTATCCCAAGCATCAAAGGTCTGTAGAAGTGATCTCTTTTCACCAGGGAAGATTAGTCATTTCCTGGAAATGGTTTCTTCCTCTACGCCGAGACAAATCTCAAGAATGGAATCCCTCTTTGACAGTTACAAAGAGACCTCTAATAACAATGAGGGAGCATGGATAACAGTGAAAAATAAAAATAGAAGAGACCCATCTTCGGCCTCTCCTGCAGCAACAAGAAGTAGGGCTAAACCAGACATAGGAAGCAAGTCTAACACACCTGGTAGGAAAAGTATGAATCAAATCAGAAAAGAAGAAGCAAAAAGAAATATTGTGGATGGTTACCAGCGGACCATCCAGGAGTCTCTTAAGAAATCATGAAGGTCATATCTTGGAACATCCATGGGCTAAAAGGAGTCCACAAACAAGTAATAATTAGGAATATGATAAGAGACCATAGACCATACATTTTTTTGATTCAAGAGACAAAAATGAAAAAGGACAAAGTTGCTGGCATCTCCTTTGGAAAAGGTCTGAAGACTACTGCAACTGACTCGGATGGAGCCTCTGGAGGCCTTCTGGTGCTTTGGAAGGAAAACCTTAACGCTCATATTAGTTGGAATGAGGGAAATATCTTACTTATGCATTTCAATAACCCAATAGATTAGGAGGGCTGGGCTATTATGAACATTTATGCGCTTAACACAAAGATATGTAGACTTGTCTTCTAGGACAAGATACGAACTCTTTTTACCAAAGTTAAAGAACCAAAAACCATTTTAATGGGGATTTAAATACTCCCCTTCTAGAATTTAAAAAATTTGGTGGTCTGCCACCTGACCTGGAGAGCAGGAAGCAACTTGCTAGTTTGATCAATGACCTCTCTCTCTTTGATGTTGATTTAGGTGGAGGCAACTTCACTTGGTCAAGTAGAAGAACGGGATCAGAGTGCATTCATGTTCACCTTGACAGAGCCCTCATTTGTTTGGATTGGATGCAATAGTATCATTGTCACCTTTCTTCCTTAGCAAGATTCGGTTCGAACCACTCTCCAATTTCTCTCAATCTGACTAATCACAATAGGAAAAAGGCTTTCCCCTTCAGATTTAAGAGGATGTGGACAACCCACCCCAACCTCCTTAATAAGATCAAGGAGTGGCGGTTTATTGATGTGGATGGGACGGCAATGTACAGAGTAGCTAAGAAGCTAAAGAACATCAAAATGGAGATAAGAAAATGGAACAAAAGAGACTTTGGTAATATCTTCCAAACAAAAGACAGGATTAAGTCAGAGCTTGCTGAGATCCAAGAAGAGATCCAAATCCATGGTTATGATGATGATAGAATCAGTGCTAAAAAAGCCATTTTGGCTGATCTTCATAACATTATAATTAAAGAAGAGATGTTCTGGAGGCAAAGGTCTAGATCTGTGTGGTTGAAAAAGGGGGACAAAAACTCCTAGTTTTTTCACCTATCCACAATGAAACACAGGATGGCTAATAGAATCAGGGCCATTAAGAAAGGGGATCAGACTTTGGAGGAAGACAAGGATATTGCAAATGAGGCCATCTGGTACTTCACTCAAATCCTTTCTAAAGAGAAAAACCTCAGTGAGGCTGACCAGGAGGATTTTATTCAATCTCTTCCTAAGGTGGTCTCGAAAAGACAGAATAAGATCATGTTGGCGATCCTGGATCAAGCAGAAATTCATAAAGTTGTTCTTTCTTTACTTGCAGAAAAAGCCCCGGGTCTAGACAGTTTCCCTTCTTTCTTTTTCCAGATGTACTAGGAGGTTATCAAAGAGGACATTGTCAAAGCGGTCCAGGATTTTTTTGGAGCCAATAGCCTTCTCAAAGAGATCAATGCCACTTTTCTTTTCCTCATCCCAAAAATTTCAGGTGTGGATTCTTTTGATTGTTTCAAACCTATTAGTCTATGTAACTCTTTTTATAAGATTATCTCGAAAGTCCTAACCCTCAGACTTCTTAAAATCTTCCCGGTTCTCATTGCCCCCCAACAATTGGGCTTTGTCCCCGGAAGACAAATTTTGGACTCTATTATGGCTGTGCACAAGGTGATTCATTCATTGGAAGAGGGAAATTGGGAAGGATTCCTACTTAAACTAGACCTTTCCAAGGCTTATGAAAGGGTTGATTGGTCCTTCCTGAGTAACATCTTGGGGGCTTTTGGCTTCAACAACAAGGTGTTAAAGATAATTTCCCAGTTGGTTTCCACCCCTTCTTTTGCGGTCTTGGTTAACGACTCTCCCTCAAACTTCTTCAAATCATCTTAGGGTCTCCGGTAGGGGGACCCCCTCTCTCCGATCCTCTTCATCATTTTAGCTGAATGCTTGGGAAGGCTTATTCATGATCATAGGGGCAGGGGCTAATCTGTGGGCTTCAACCCTCTTTAGGCCCTTTCACTTTTACTCACCAGCAATTTGTAGACGACACATTTTTTGGGGGGGGAGTCTTCGGTAAAGGAGGCCAGAGTTGTCAAGAACATTCTAAATTCTTATTTCGATGCAACGGGTCAGCTTATTAACTAGAAAAAGAGCTCAGTGTTCTTCATTATCACCCCCATGGATACACAGAGGAGAATGGATGACAATCTGGGCTGTGGAATTGGCTCATTTCTAGCCTCTTATTTAGGTCTTCCGCTTGGAACCAAACCCCCTGGGGCCTTCTGGGGAAGTCTTATTGATAGATTCAACAGGAAACTGGTGGGCTAGAAGGGTATCACCCTAAGTCAGGCTAGGAAAGTAACTCTGATTCAATCAACACTTCAGAACCTCCCTACTTATGCACTTAGTCTCTTCTCAATCCCCACTAAGGTGGCAGACTCACTGGAAGCCATCCAGAGAAAGTTCTTATGGGCCAACAAAGATGGAAACAAGAAAGACCCACTGGTGGCTTGGGATACTGTATGCAAGCCAAAAAAACATGGAGGCCTGGGAATCAAGAAGCTAAATTAGTTCAACAAAGCTTTGCAAGCTAAATAGATTTGGAGAATCTTCAACTCTAATGGGGAATGGAGGGACATAATGAAAGATAAATATGCAGCTAACTTAACCTTCAAACAATTCATTAGTAGAGAAATGGATCCAAAGGGATCTCAGATATGGAATGGCATTCTGAGGACTAAACGTATAGTTACTGCAAAAACTAGATGGAAAGTTGGCAATGGAAGGATTTTAACTTTTGGCATGATGATTGGCTCAGACAGGGCCCTTTATGGCATTTGGATCCATTCAACAGATGGGCTAAACATTGCATAGAAAGATATGGCAGCAGAGTCAATGACTATAGAATTAACAATGGGTGGGTCAATCTCACAGAGGTGTCTCAGGACCTCAAACCCCTTATGGTCTATCTGGGTCACACTCCCCTCTCTATCAATGAAGATGTCATGGTTTGGGGGGAGTCCAATGATGACAACTATACAGTGGCTTTGGGATATGAGACAATGCATCATGTTGACACTATCTCGTCTTGGGCCAAAGCTTGGTTTCCTGGTATCATCCCTAAGGTTAACCTCTTCTTCTGGACTTTGCTTCAGAACTGCTTATTGACTATGGATAACCTTATCAAACGGGGGCAATACATTCCTAATAGATGCATCCTCTGCAAATCTCAAAGTGAAAATGTGGACCACTTATTCATCCACTGTGATTTCACTAGGAAGATATGGCATCATTTCCTATCTTTTTTTGAGACATCCTGGCATTTCCCTAATACTACTTGTTCGTGTGTAAATGGGTACCTGTCGGAACATACACAAACAATCAATAGATCATTATATTAGCAACCTGGGGTTAGTGAAAACATGAAAAACATATGAAACCCTCTAAAACCGATCTATTGCCTTCTAACTAGAAAAGAGTGTGATTAGTTGCATATCAACCCTCAGAATATGCTCCTAAATCAGTGACCAATACTATCCTAGTATGAAGGATTTGATTAGAAACAAACTAAATGATGGCAAAGCATGCAAACTAGCTCTAAAATAATGAAATAGCACTAACAATTAGTATGAAAATGAAATAACATGTAATCTAGCATGAAAATGGCAGCATAACAATGCAAATTTGATCTCTATGGAAGGCTTAT
>MU224190.1:1810032-1853410 GCA_018584345.1 Thuja plicata | reverse complement strand
AAAACGAGGAAGGACCTTATCTAGTCCTTAGCAATTAGGCTTTTCTTGTCTCTGAATCAGGAGTAAAGGTTCAAGGTTCACATAGACATTTCAAGCATTGTGATTCATACAAGAAAAATCCCTAACAACTTCTTCACTCTAGCAAGCCATAACCCTAACAATGTATTTCTTATAGAAAAACCATAACCCTAAAACTTGCTTGACAGGTCAACCTAGGGAAATGTTTGACGAGTTAACCTAGGGAAATGCTTGACAAGTCAGCCAAAAAAAATGCTTGGCAAGTTGACCAAAAAATTGAATTGCAGAAAAGTGTACAGTACTTTCCTGATTAGTCACCACAAACCAACATGGGGATCATAAGTGTAGGAAAATAACTCTACTTTTTCTCCTTGTAACAACATTTTGGTGTCAACATTGTATCGAATTTGGTTTAGTGGCTCCTCAAAGTCTTATAATTCCATTTTTGTGGGTCCTTAGTCTTGAATCCAAGTGTATTTTTATCAAATTCATAGTTTTTGCATCCCATTGTATAATTCAATTTATTTAACATGCATTTTATCCCATTCTTTGTTCACTATCATGATAAGTGTCCATATTGAGTTTTGATAAGAATTTGATTATGAGTTGCAGGAATGAGCGGGAGGACCGAGGCAAGGAACAACGTCGGAGCACTGGTGGAAGAAGGTGGCGCGTTTGGCAATTTTTCCAAAGAACAGGCTGCCAAGTGGTTTGGCTAGTGGGTCCATGGTTCCTTTTTGTTTTTTCTGTTGATAGAAAAAAATTTGGTTTGGTATTTCGGGTCTTTTTGTTTGTTACTGCATAGCCGATCCTAGGTGATGAAAGTACAATGCAATGTTTGATGCATTTTGTATCTGACAGCCAATGATGGCAAATGTAATCTTCTTACTTATCAATGAAATCAAAATATTACCGATAAAAAAAAATAATTTGATTATTACTATGCCCAAAAAATTCAGTGGTCTTGTGATTTCAATGACTTCCACTCAATACAAGACTTTAGCACTGGAATGTCTCTCCTCCTTATGACAGAGTTCCACATGCCAAAATTGATGAAATTTGATCTACAACCTCTTGAGATGGTACTTAACTCATAATAAATAGTTTCTAGTCTACCAAGGTGTATTTGAATCTATCTATTTATTGATCTATATTTCTTAGACTATCATTATTATATTCTCATTTTCACTTGTTTGCATGTGTATAACACAACCAATTATTAGACCCAACTCTAGTGTTAAGTGTTTGTGGTATTAAAAATGCTTAATTTGTTTAGTTTTCTATTACATTTAGATTTAACACCACATTTACAATAAGGAATGAAGAAACTCTTTCTTATCTTTTGACATTATCTCAAGCATTTTCATTATTTTTATTTAGGATAACTACAACCTCTATTAACTTAAGAAAGTTGTTAGTTGAAAGATTATGACAAGACATGACAATTTTATAAAGTCATTAGGAAAACTACAAATTAAATTGAAATAATACACAATGACGATCAATCTTAAAAACATATACAAAATCAAATTTCATGAAAGTTCAATAGAAAAAAAGACTTGAAAAATAAAATATAGATTAGACGCCAACTTGCAAATAACAATACATCATTCAAACAATAAAATCATTCAAAAAACGGGGTGTAAGTTAATGATTTTTTTTTTTGCTAAGGACATACCCTCACACTTACCTACACTACAATGAAATATGTTTTTAAGAACTTAAATGTGGGGGCATGATATATTGTTCCTATTTTGACAAGTTGAAATTAACGAAAAATTGTAACTTAATTGGTTGAGCACAATTGATAAAGGCGATTGTATGTTTCTTGATTACACCATCTATCAAGATTCAAACCGCCATAAAGTGTGATATATAAAGAATAAGACTTGGATCATAATTTTAACGACTTTAACAAAACAACTACATTTCAATTCTTACCCATGAATCATTAACTCTCAACCAAAAAACATAGTATGATCTCAACCAAAGAACATAGCCTCATAATGTAGTATCAAATAACAAATTCCTCTTGACATTTGTCATGAAAATATGAGAGATGATGCCCAAACTATAATGAAAGTTAAAATGCCAAAGTTGACATACTCGTACCTAAAAGGGTGGCGTGTGGGCTCGCATAGCTCATAAACTCTAATAATATGTGAAATCCATTATCACATATGATTACAAACAAAAGTGCGTACCAACTTAATATGATCACATAATAGAAGAGTGGTTGGTATACAATATTCTCCCTTCACATGCATTATTGATAGTCTTGTCTCCTCCAACCTCGGCACCTAAAGTGCTTTCTCCTTCAAGTACGCCAATTTTAGTAGTGGGTGCCAACATTTTTTAATTGTTTTTTTCCCTACAAATGTACTAGAATTATTATGGACATACAATGAAAATAGTGAATGTTTGATAGAATAGCTATCAAAACAGGTTACGGTTTCCTTCGAAGTTTGAGTCTTAAGATGAATTTTGATGGTGCCACCAAAAAGAATGTAGGGCTTAGTTGGTGCAAGGATTGGTTTTAGAAAAGGGTGTTCATTCTTTCTTATTTGTTAAATTGTCGGTTGTTAGCTTTTTTAAAAAAATATATGGAGGTTGAAGGAGATTTTTGGAAAAATGATTTTTTAAGGCTAGAAGTCCTAAAGTATTATTGATATTTAAAAAATATTAATTTTAATATTATTGAGTTCAATTATTGTTATCGAAAGATGATGTGATTAGGAGTAGACTAGTAAAAGACGAATAGATCTATTCTCTTCTTCTAAGATCAATATCATTTTAGAAAAGTTAGATGTGATCCCACTTTAAGGAAAAGATGTTTCTATGAGAATTGATTTAATCAAGTCTTATCTTTAGAGCACAATCTAATAAGTTTTTTTAAAAACTATTATAATAATATTGAGTTCAAATATTGCTTCGAGGAGGTTAGTACAGTTGATAATTGGCTAGCAAAAGACAAAGCGGATTTGTGCTCCTCTTCCAAGATAAGTGTCATTTTAGAGGAATAAGATCCGATCTTGCCTTTTAGAAAAGGTGTTTCTATGGGAATTGATTAATTGATCTTAATTTTAGATCATAATCTTATAATTAAAATGCAATATTTTTTTTTTATTAAATGGTATGTGATGACTCCTTGCTTGTGGGAGAATACTTCTCACTCCACATTTTTGGCTTAGGATTCTTTTTGGATGTGGAACTTTAGGTTCCAAGCCTACACTTCCTTTGGCCTCATAATCGTTGTATGGTGTTTTCATGTTGGTTCTCATCAGACCTTGAGTCCTAACTAGAACCAAGAACAAATTCCAAGTTCTAGTCCCCCTTGGAGTTTGACCTGCATTTCCCTCTTCTTTATTATTTGCTTCAACTTATTCCCACGCCCCCCCACACCCCCCGCAATCCCAACTAAAACTTGCACAACCTTATATTCCAAGTTCTAGTTTCCCTCCAGAGTTCGACTCCTACTAAGTGTTCACCTTAAGCACTTGTTGAACACCTTTGGATGTTGAGAGGAGGGAGTGAATCAACATGCACAAAAACTTAACTTATTATGTCATAAAATCTTTACAATTAAATTTAATCCAACTAACCATCAATAAAAGATATTGCAATGAACACACACTCATGAATACCAGATTTATGAGGAAAACCCAATGCGGGAAAAACCACGTTGAGAATCTTACTCACTATATGAATAACTAATTACAAAGTCTGTTTTAGGAACACTTTTATGGAAGCGTACTAATCCTTTAAGAAGGACTTATAGGATGAAGCACACTACCTTAGTGTAAGATATAAATCTGTGAAAGCTTTCACAAGAGCACACAATCTTATAGCAAGCACAAAGAAATGATGAAATGAAAAGATGTAGGATCTCCTAATCAAACACTGCAATAAATCATTCAAAGTTGCTTCTTCCTCTTCTTCTCTTTCTCATTCACATTACACTAACTTCACATTCAAATCCAAATCAATCCACACTTGAACTCATCCAATAATACTTCTATATATAAATTTAATCAATTAAAATAATAACTAGGTCAACCACAGTAGAGATAAGCGTTATTTAGACAAATTCGTCTACCTTGACCATGTCTACTTAGATCAACATAACTTCACTTGTGAAGAAAACCAACATAAGATATCTGAACTAGAACACTGCATAGACATTAGAAATATGTCCACCAAATCACAAAACCTGAATCATCAATATAGAGTAATTTGGATCATTATCTAAACCTATCCTGACTATTCCTGGTAGCCAACCTTAGTGTCAACAAAAAAAAAGCATCACTTCTCCCTCTGAACTTCTATGGACCTCAAAATAGGATAGTCTGACATTCACATACCATACATCACACTACCAAAACCACAAGCCACCAACATCTTATGTAGAGCAACTCAAAGAACTCACCCATAAGGACTTAAAATACTCTTTCTTGCATATTCCAACTTCCCATACTTCCATCTTTTGGATATACCCCAAACTAACTTGTTATCACCGCTAGACATTAGAGAAATCTATGAGCATGCAGTACAACACTTCAAATACTCTTTCTTGTATATTAATCATCAAATATTCTTTCCTTCACATCTTATCTTTTTGTACACAAATCTCTACTTTAATACAATACTAAACACTCATCATACATCTCTACAGCAGGTATGCTACTTAGCTCACACACTTATTCTTCATCAGGTTAGCATCAATGCACAAAACATGTTGACATCAATGACAACATTGAACTCGTAATGCTAACAATCTCTCCCTTTTTCATTGATGGAAACACAAATGAAAAAAAAAACTGATGACTCACTATCTACAATTCTACACATCTCTCCCCCTTTGACATCAAGGAAAAATCATAAAGGGTGCAAAAAAACTAAAATATCTTCTGATTATATCACTCCACATTTTAGGATAAGCACATCTTGGAAAGAGCTTTCCAATATCTTTACTTCCTCAGTCCAAGTCTTTACCAATATCTGACTCACATGAATCAGTCCATTCAATGCAAAAGAAGATCTCTATGCTCCCTTTAACTTAGTAGGCATGTACCCAGTGAGAGCCTTTGTTGTCTTCTCCATGTGCGAATTGTGTATCTCAAGAACTGATAACTTAGGAGTAATCAAACTCTTCAGCATACCAAATCTTCCCATAACTCTCTCTTTATTTGTCTCCAACACACTCAACTTGTTTAATAGTCTGGACACTTCTTTGTCTAACTCTAATACAATGTGTGAGGAGATCTCACAACTGTGCATCAACTTATCTAGAGTCTATTTTTCATTTTCTATAATGTCCTCAATGTTCTTAAGGTGTCTGATAGGGTTTATACAATAAGTGTATAACTTCCTTCCATGTGTCACACAACTCTTTGCTTCAGCCATTGTTTTGCCCAGTATGCCCAAGTCCCATGAAATAGACTTGCATACTTCCTCTAACTTGTTTCCTAAGTATTTATGATTTTCTTTTTCTTTTGGGATCTTCTCTAAGGACTCATAGTGACTGTCAAAGTCATCCAATGCCTTGTTCAAGTTCTCTGTAGTTTCCTTTCCTTGGAAAGTAAGAGGTATAGGTAGGATTTTGTTGACAGTATCAACAGCCTTGTCCAATACCTTTGAATTCTTCTCTATTTTCTTCTCTGATCTCTCCTTAGCTTTTGCAAATGCGATGTAAGATAGCTTCATCATCTCATATTCATCCATACTCTCCACATCTGTACTCAATGTTTTATCTCCACTTTCCAACAATAAGGTTGAAGAAATAGGTGTCGTTATTTCTTGTTTCACTTCAGCCTTACTCTCTGGTTCATTCACAACCTCAATAATGCTTTCTTGCTCTTAACTCATAGATGGCTCTTCCTTAGTAGATTTTACCTTGTCTTTATCAATCTCAGTGATAGTGTCAGTATTTACTTCAAAAGGATCATCTGTATCCAATGAGATGTCCAAAACCATAGGCACACCAACAACAAATAAATCTGGTTGTTTTACCATATTAAAAAACTAACTATTATCCTTGATGAGACCATTTGTTGTCTCTATTATATTGATATTAATACTCTATTTTAAGTATTACCAAAACATTTTTGGACTTATAATCAGTTGAACTTGTGTTAAAGTAGAGTTAGAACCATCAAACCCATGGGTAGATAGTTATGTCATGTTTTGCCAATATTATATATATTGCAGTATTTCATATAGCAATCAGAATGTGTGTTCTAATATTTGGATCAATTTGATTAAGTGTACTTGTATGAATATTTCTGCATGATAACAAACCTGCCAGGAAGTAGGAGCAGCTTGAGAGTGGTCGACAACATTTAAAAGAGGACGTTGAGGTCCAGCTACGACGGGTAACCATCATGGCACCAGAAGACACGGCTACTACAAAAGAGGAGCCGTTGTTCCAGAAATGTAAGAATGTAGTGCTGCTATATTCCCTCTGCACTCATCTTCATGTTGAATTGGTCGCCCATACTTCATTGCATATGTCGTGGGCTATTATGTTTCCCTTTTCTTCTCTGGCATGATTTCAGTCAGATCTTTTCTTTTCTATTTTGGAATAAAGCCTTGATCCTCTATTTATAGGGATCTGACTGTTAGTTTGTAAGTTTGGAATTTTTTGGAATACATTTTTGCATCTTGAACAACAAGTTCATTTCCAGTTTTATGTATTATTCTTATGTAATCAGTTCTTGAAATATAATGAAGTGACTTTTGGTTTACCTTCTGTGTTAGTAGATTAGCAGAAGCCGACCATGGGGGCCCACTTGGGAGGTGGATTAGAATAGAGTAGAGTAGATTTACTTTCATCATTTCCAGCATTTTAGATAGAAGATTACAGTTTCTTCCTGCAGCATTGTACTTTGTGAATGTTCCTGCAGCACCTGCAAGGATAGTTATGGTGAATGCTCTAGGTTGAAAGAATAGGCTTAAGTAGAATTTACAATTTGCAGCATTCATTTCAGTAAGGATTAAGTGTGTTTCCTTTCCTGCAGCGCTAGCATAGATTCCTTTCATGCATTTTACCTTCCTGCGGCATATGTAGAATGACTCTTTAAGGGACTTAGTGCATATACTGTGTCGTACCATTTCAAGTATACGTCCCTGGGTCGACAAACTAAATGCACCTCATGGTGGGAAAAGTAATCCTTAGATTGAATAAACTATTCCTAAGAGAGGCTTTGGGCACAATTACTAAGCACCTATTGTGAGGCAGTTCATTTTTGGCATCGTTGCCGGGGATGGTGTCAAGATGAGAAACTTTCTGAGTCATCATTTTTCATTTTTAACTAGCTTTTAGATAGTGGTTTGCAGTCCTAAATTTTCTTCACAAGTGTGAAGAATTGATTTGCATGCACCAAAGAGGAAGAAGAAGAGATGAATATGGCAGATTTCTTCCAAGAGAGTCTGTGAATTTAAACAAAGAAGTTGAGTTACCTTTTGTTGATGCAAGTCCTAAATTTCCAGCATCATCTTCCTCTAGAGCAAAACCTTTTGATATAAGTGGTCTTCGACCTTTTGCTGAAATTTTGGCCAGCTTTCTCGATAATTCCAACCCAAATGTACCTATTGTGAACAATATTGTAGCTAATATTCCTTTCCAGTACCAACTCCAGTTCCCAATACCTCCAGTAATGGCACAATCCACTTTCCTATTTCCTCTTCCGAGCCTTATAAATAATGCTAATCTCAAAAATATACTCACTGCCGCACTTCTGAAGTTTTATGGCCTGATAACCGAAGATCCTGACGCCTTTTTGTTCGAGTTTGACATCCTTTGTCATAGCTTTGACTATCACACTGATGCCCACAAACTCAAATTGTTTCCAGCAACACTGAAAGAGTCATCCTTACGATGGTTCATGGGCTTAGGAGCAAATGCAGCAGGCACCTGGGATGAAATGCAGACTCTATTTCTGCAGAAATACAAAGAGCATTACAAGGGGAGTGACCCAAGGGGAGATGAAATTTTTTGAATGTCGCAAAAGGAGGACAAAAAATTAGAGGATTATGTTTCACATTTTTTTTACACAATGTAGAAGAATCCCCAACATGCGCTGGCAGAGGATTCACAGAAACTAGTCTTCTAAAGAGGAGCAAATGACAACTGTCTAGAAGCACTGGACCTCATGGTTGGTGGGGACATACCCCAATCTTCTTGGGATAACCTCAAGAAAATTTGTCTTAATTATTCCAGATCAACTATGAAGAAAGGCAGAGGATATCGGTCCACAGTCACTAAAGGGATCAGTTCAGGAGTTTCCAAGCTGGAGATATCTAACTAGCTTGCAGATTTCAAGAAAGACATCATTAATGATGTTGTACATCTCAACACCATGAATACCAAGAAGAAGCATGCAGATGTTGAATCACATTTAGCTGAGTACTATCCTCATTGTCG
The DNA here is from genome assembly GCA_018584345.1 of Thuja plicata. NCBI lineage: Eukaryota > Viridiplantae > Streptophyta > Pinopsida > Cupressales > Cupressaceae > Thuja > Thuja plicata. Next base: position 1,844,970 of record MU224190.1, on the reverse strand, counting down.
TAAACAAAAGAAAGATTGCAGATGCAAGCTGGTGGCGAACCTGGAGAATCAACATTTGCCTACTGAGTACATGAAGATAGAAGGAGATGATGAGCAAGTGTTCTTCATTTCTCAACATCGACCGTGGGCTTCAAGACAAGGTATGCCTCAAGACCCATTACAATTTTCAAATCCTTACAATAATCAATGGAAAAACTAAAGTTATCAAAATCCTTCTCAGTACTCTCAGCTTGCCTGGAATAACCAGTGGCCTAACCAGAAAAATAACCAGTGGCCTAACCAGCAGAATAATCAGTGGCCTCAGCCTCAAAATCAATGGCAACCACCATAAGGAAATTGGCAGCAAAATAACCAATGGAGGGGGCCTCTATAGTGGCCTTACCAAAATCCTACTTTTCCACAGTTACCACCTCCAGTACCTCGTCCTACAATAATGCCACCTCCTGTAGCCACTAGTCCTAATCCAAATCCAACCCAATTACCTGCTCAGCTGCAACCTAATCCCAATAGCAAGCAACAACAACAGTTAATGTATACCACTGATACTCAACAGTACCCTGCCTATGCACTGGAGATATCTAATATCCATTTGAGGTCCAGTACCACTCTGCTTGCACTTGAACATCCTATTATCACAGAAGTTGCAGACACTCCTGCAGCATCAGCACCACTTCCAGAAGCTACACTACAAAATACCACCCAATCAACTTATAAATCCAACAAAACTGATGTTAAAACCTCAGTTGATCATCCTTTCCCACATAGGCTCACCATAGAACAACCTATATCCTGAGAAGAAATGTCGTTTGATATTCTCGAACAACTGAAAAACATGCACATCCAAATCCCTATGTTCCAAGCTATCAAAGACATTCCTATCTATAGAAAAGCTATTAAGGAAGCATGCCTTAAAAATCCTGGAAGGAAGAAGAATGACCCTCAAACAGTTCATGTCATAGGGAAACTTGCGGATATCATGTTGGGCAAGGTAGTTATACCCAAGTATTCAAACCCTGGAAGTCCATTAGTTGGTTTGATAATTGATGGACACTCTGTGAAAAATGCTTTAGTGGATTTGGGAACATCCATAAATGTAATGACCAAAGATGCATAGACTAAGTATAGAGGGCTTGAGAACAACTCCAACAGTGTTACAACTTGCTGATAGTTCAACTATCACTCCAGATGGTCTTATAGAGGATATAGTAGTCACCTTGGATTTATGGGAATAACCTATTGATTTCCTCATCTTATCACCTAAAGTAAAATTTGTTGGCTATCCAGTCATCCTAGGGAGACCCTGGTTAGCCACCACTGATGCAAAAATTAGTTACAGATAAGGAAGCATGACGATTTCAAATGGTCAAGTGATAAAGAAGCTAGCACTGTATCCTCCTGCCCAACCCCAGCCAGACTTGGGAGATCCTATTTGGCCAGATTTAGGAGATGAGGAAGAAGAGCTCAACTCTGTTGCCCAGCTCATGATGTTGCACATATAATCTTTTCTGAAAATGCAAGAGGAAGATGATGTAATACAAATTTTTCTTACCAATGAGTGTGTAGTAGCAAAGGATGTTTTCAAAAGTTCTATTTTACAGCTATGTACCTATGAGGACTATGTTTTTCCAGCAAGCCCTGAGATAATTAGTCAATTACTTCCATCTGAATTAGCTACAAGCCCAGTACCTGAAGTGTCAATGGTAGAGATAACAACCACTGTGGAACTTTCCCCTAGTCACAATCTCCATGTAAACAACAAGTTGCCACCTCCACAATTGGCATTGTTAACCAAACTCATGCGTAAGCATGAGAAAGCCTTTTCTTGGGATTACAGAGATATGATAGGTATGAACCCTAAACTCTGTACCCATAGGATCTACATTAATGATGGCAGCCTACCACTCCATCAGCCTTAGAGGAGAATAAACCCAGCCTTGCGAGAAATAGTCAAAACTAAATTGCAAAAGTTGCTAGATGTTGGTTGCATCTATCCAATCTCTGATAGCAAGTGGGTATCACCTTTGGTCATTGTACCTAAGAAGGGAAGAAAATGATGAATATGTGTGGATTACCAGGAATTGAATAACATCACAAAGAAGGATCATTTTCCTTTACCATTTATTGATCAAGTCTTGGACACTTTGGCTGGTAAGAAGTACTTCTCCTTTCTGGATGGATACATCGGTTACAATCAGATCAACATTGCTCCAGAAGATCAGGAGAAGACCACATTCACATGCCCTTGGGGCACATATGCTTATTCTATATTACCATTTGGCTTATGCAATACCCCAGCTACTTTCCAAAGAGTTCTAATCAACATTTTTGGTGACATATCACATGATTGTATGGAAATATACATGGAGGACTTCACTACATTTGGTATCACCTTTGAGGAAGCCCTAAAGAACTTGGAAAAAGTACTAATCAGATGTCAAGAACACAACATGTCTCTCAGCAGTGAGAAATTCTTTATGATGATGCAGGAAGGCGTAGTGGTGGGACATTTTATCTCCGAAGCTGAAATCCAGGTAGACCCTGCAAAAATAGAAGTAATTCTCACACTACCTATCCCTACAAAGAAAAAGGATGTTAGATCTTTCCTAGGACATGCTGGCTACTATAGGAGGTTTATCCAAAATTTTAGTCAAATAACTAGTCCTTTGTATACTTTGCTTACCAAAGAGGCCGAATTTTCTTGGACAAAGGAATGTGATGAATCCTTCCTACAACTCAAGTCACTTTTGACAACTGCACCAATACTTAGGGGCCTTGACTGGTCTTTTCCATTTCAAATACATACAGATGCTTCAGACTATGCAATAGGTGTTGTCCTAGGGCAAAATTCTAGTAACCTAGAGAATGCAATTTACTACATTAGCAAGAGCCTCCATGGACCAGAGTTAAATTACACAGTGACTGAGAAATAATTACTAGCAGTAGTTTATTCTCTCAACAAATTCTGCCATTATATAACTGGTTATCCCATATTTTTTCATACTGACCATGCAACAATTAAGTATCTCATGAACAAACCTGCCATCATAGGCAGGTTAGCAAGATGACTTCTTCTTTTGCAGGAATTTGACATTACCATCATTGACAATCCTAGGAAGGCAAATGTGGTAGCTGATTATCTTTCCAGAATCCACCATGCTAAAGAAGATACTACTATGATAGATGATGCATTTCTGGATGAGCATTTATTTCATATTGCTGTCCAAAATCCATGGTATGTTGATATAGCTAATTACCTTGAAGCTAACAAAATCCCAACACATTTCACGTATAAGGATAGGAGACTTCTTGTAGAGAAAATCTTCCACTTATCTTGGATTGATAACATACTATTTTACCCTGGACCTGACCAAGTAATGTGGAGATGTGTGCGAGAAGATGAGACATATGACATTCTCTATGCATGTCATAATGAGCCATGTGGGGGACACTTTGCAAAAAAAAGGACAGCCCTGAAGATTTTAACAACTGGATACTACTGGCCTACACTTCACAAGGATGCAACCAGTTACACAAGGAAATGTGACAAATGTCAGAGAATGGGCCGACCAACAAGATCAGATGAAAGGCCCCTCAATCCACAGGTGGTGGTAACACCATTTGACAAATGGGGCATGGACTTCATTGGTCTAATAGACCCTCCATCCAATGGAAAATCTTACATCCTGGTGTGCACTAATTATCTGACCAAATGGGTTGAAGTAAAAGCCATGAAGCATGCCCGGGATCATAAGGTTACAAAAAATTTGTATGATGAAATTTTCACCAGATATGGAGTACCAAGGGAACTTGTTACTGATCAAGGTGCTCAATTCACTTCCAATCTGATAACAGAGCTCATGAAGGAATATAATATCAGACATCGAAATTCTAGCCCCTATCATCCTCAGGGCAATGGACAGGACAAAGTTACAAATTGGGAAATTGAAGCCATCTTAATAAAAATAGTTCATTTGCACCGCCGAGATTGGAGCAGCAGACTATACGAAGTCGTTTGGGCATATAGAACAACCTCAAAAACCACCATAGGGTTCACTTCGTTTGAGCTATTATATGGAAAAGCAACAATTCTCCTAATTGAATTTAAACACAAAAGTTTGCGCACAACAATGGAGTTAAATATTGATCTTCCTGCAGCACAGAAAGAGCGATTGTTGCATATCAATTCCTTGGATGAAATGCACAAATATTCCCTAGAGCACGCTAAAATAGTCCAAAAGAAAAGGAAAAAGTGGCATGACTCACACATTAAGAGCAAGAAGTTTCAAGTTGGCGATTGGGCAATACTGTATGATTCCAGATTCAAAGAAATATCAAGCAAGTTACAAACAAGATGGCTGGGGCCATATGAAATAAACCATGTCTTCACCAATGGAGCCATCCAGTTGACCATAATTGAATTAGTACACTTCAAGCTATTAGTCAATGGACATAGGATAAAATTGTATCACCATCCTCAAACAAAAGAAGACTTCTTGCAACAATTCCAACAACAAGTTTCAAACGAGCAACAGGTAACACTTCTTGCAGTAGAGGGTGCAAACCTTCTTCCTACAGCTCTTCAATAAAATTCCTTCAAAAATGTCCATAATAAAAAATTTATGTTTGCACAAATTTCACTTCTCCACTCACTTTCTAAATTCTTCTTTCCAACTCACCTCATTTCTTTATCTTCCACCCACCCACCTTCCACGTCATCACCATTTTCCCCTTCTTTTCTTCAAATAAGAGCCAAGTATGCTGACACAAGCCACCTCCACCATCGTTCCACTCTCACTACCTTTTTTTGGCACGTGCAATGATCGAATGACATGTATAAGATTTTCAAATTTTTTTCCATTTTTAGCACATAGATTTCGATGATTATATCTAGTACTGCAATAAATGTATCATTACGACATTAAGCCAGTTCCATACCTCGTGCCAAGTATGTCAAGTGAGGACACTTGTCAATGTTTCATAGAGGGTAGGGAAGTGTACTAATTCCTAAAATGTCATTTCTATTTAATCCTAAAAGATTTAACGTCATCTCAAATCTATACTTTGCCCTTGTCTCATTAAAATCCCATTGCTATATCGCACAACTGTTGTACCTTTATTCCCAAATTATCCCTGATTGTCAGAATTGATGTGACCTATAATTAAATTATGCAGAAACCCATAGTAAGAGCTATAATTTCTCCTATTAAAACATATCACCATTGTTCATGTTAAGAATAACAGAGGAATCTAGAAGAAAGTCCATAGTTTTAAAATGAGTAGTCTGAAACTCAAGAAGGAATAAGGCATTTATCGACTACAAAGTAGACAAATTAAAAAAATTAGAAAGCACAGATGGGAGGGAAGTTGCAGAGATATGAGCTGTTAGTACATGGTGTTTTACTTTTAGATGTTGAAGCAGTAAGGAGGTTTAATGCATGTGGATGGTTAGGATATTTCTTGAAGTTAACAAAGTTTGATGAAGACGCGATAGCTGAATTTGCAAATACATTTGAGGAAGGGAAAGAAACTATATGGGGATTGAAAATGGTCGCCATAGAAGAATGGATATCAGAAGTAACTAGGTTACCAATGGTTGGGGAGCACTACCCTAATGTGCACGATGCTAGATCAATCAGAGCCCAGTTTACCCTGCCGAGTGACCCTCCTCTGGAGATTACCAAGCAAGGGTGCAAAAGAATGTCTATCCCTCCACCATATAATGAGTTTGCCACACATATTATCAGGTATTTTACCTATGAAGGAAGATTTTCTAATTTTCACGCACATCACTTTAAATTACTTAGTTACATAAGGCATAATCTTCCAATGATTGTTCCCAATTTCTTATACAATATGCTATGCATCAGTGCTGAGGAAACCCAGAAAGGAAATGTCAATTCTGTCACCCACCATGCCCTAATCAAATTGCTAATAGAGAAATATCTTAGGGACGTCTCTCCTTTGGCATGGTCACAATTTTTCCAAAATAAAACCCTGCAACCTCAGGTTAACTCTAGTGTGCAATCTAGCCATGATGATGCAATACCCATTGGCCTAGCTATTGAGAAAGACACCCAAGGGACAGAAAGTGAAAATCTAAAAGAAAGTGTGCCTTTGCCTGCTCGAATGAGAAATGTACCTAATTCTTCCCAAACAAAAGGAAAACAAAAATTATACGGAGAAACTTCTGTTCCTGCATCCAAGCCACAAAACCCTACAACCTCCAAGGGGAAGAAAATAAAGTTGGTTCCTGCAGCAGAGAAACCAAAGAAGGTTATTAAGAAAAAGGTTGTGGAGATTAAAGAAACCCCTGTGCAAAGAAGCCCTAGATTGAGAGGAAAGATCCCTAAAGTATCCTCGAAAATCCAATCTATTTCCCCCAATAAATCTGATGAAGAGCCTCATGTACAAATTATTCTGGATGATTCCCCAAATCAGTCTGAAATTCTAGACATTTTTCAAAATCCAAAAGAGACATGTGAAGATGAACCTGATATATACAAAAATAACCCCCAAGAAAGCCATTAGGATATCTCAGAAAACAATAAGGAGGATGCCTCAATAACTCATCAGTCATCTTGCTTAGAGACTGCCCTAGTTCCCTATAAAAGAACCTGGTTAACAAGTTTCTTAGAACAGTCATGGAAGGAACAAAGGAGGCAAAATAACCAGGCAGAAGATTGTGGCCCAATCACTTTGTAGACGCTTCTCTTTGGATTACATAATAAGTATGTTTTGACAACAACCTTATGGGGAGATGAGAAAAAGAAAATGAAGAAGGTAATAACAGAGCAAGGGAGGAGATTGCAGATTTAAAAGAGCAATTGGCAAGACAAAAATAAAAGATGGATCGCGCCCTTAAGTTGGCTGATCAAATAATTACTTGTAGTCCACCACCTAGGGTTTATGCCATCTATTTGAAAGAACAGTTCCTCTTATTCCAATTAAAGATGACCATTAAAGACATAGACTCTAAGTTTAAAATAGCTCAAGAATTTTATGGCCTATACCAGACCCTTCCCTCATGGAAGCAAAACTTACTTTGTGAACGGTATATACATAACTTCATTATTCCAGAAGAAACTGAGTGGAACCCTCTACTTTACATAGGGGATGTACACCTGAGGGCATTAATGTCCTGGATGCACAATGAGGCCAATTATGATAGACAACTAGAAAATTACAGGGATCAGGAGAAAACAAAACCACTGCCATTGAGGGCAGAGAGAAGCAAACCAGATGTACTCCTTAGAGATTGGTTCAATCTGACCTATGGAAATGTTAAAGAGGAAACAAGGAATAAATTTTTTGGGATCAGAATAGAGGTTTATGCAGAGTATGACGACATGTCTTACTTCATCTTTTAGAGATCCCTGGCTGGTGCCAAAAGCAGGTGGAGCAGATTACCCGAAGCATTTAAGAGGTCAGAACCACACAAACCTATCAACCTCCAAGCAACCATTCAAAGAGCACTGAAATACATGCAGCTGGGTAGACAAATTAGACAAGAACTCTGGTGTCCACTCACCATGCAACCACCCATGCTCCTTTGGCTCCTGTATGACATCAATGTTGAAAGGCTTGACCGGCTACAGGAGGATAACATAGTGGATTTCTGGGAAAAGACAAGATGATTCTATTACACTTTCAAGAGCCAAAGGTGAGGAAGGATAGAGGTTGGTGATTTTTGAGTAACCACCAAAAGATACAATGCCTGAGGATAAACATTCAACTTACCAGGGGGCAGATGATGAGACCATTTACTTTCTCTATTATATTGATCTTAATATTCTATTTTAAGTATTACCAAAACATTTGTGGACTTATAATCAGTTGAACTTGTGTTAAAGTACAGTTAGAACCATCAAACCCACAGGTAGATAGTTATGTCATGTTTTGCCAATATTATATATATTGCAATGTTTCATATAGAAATCAGAATGTGTGTTCTAATATTTGGATCAATTTGATTAAGTTTACTTGTATGAATATTTTTGTATGATAACTAACCTACCAGGAAGTAGGAGCAGCTTGAGAGTGGTCGACAAAATTTAAAAGAGGATGTTGAGGTCCAACTGCAAAGGGTAACCATCATGGCACCAGAAGACATGACTACTACAATAAAGGAGTAATTGTTCTAGAAATGCAAGAATGTAGCATTGCTATATTCCCTCTGCACTCATCTTCATGTTGAATTGGTCGCCCATACTTCATTGCACATGTCGTGGGATATTACATTTCCCTTTTCTTCTATGGCATGATTTCAGTTAGATCTTTTCTTTTCTGTTTTGGAATAAAGTGTCAATCCTCTATTTATAGGGATTTGACTATTAGTTTGTATGTTCGGAAGTTTTTGGAATACATTGTTGCATCTTGCACAACAAGTTCATTTCCAGTTTTATGTGTCTTTCTTATGTAATCAGTTCTTGAAATATAATGAAGTGACTTTTGGTTTACCTTCTGTGTTAGTAGATCAGCAGAAGCCGACCAAGGGGGCCCACTTGGGAGGTGGATTAGAATAGAGTAGAGTAGATTTACTTTTAGCATTTTCAGCACTTTAGATACAAGATTACAATTTTTTCCTGCAGTATTGTACTTTGTGAATGTTCCTGCAGCACCTGCAAGGATAATTATGGTGAATTATCTAGGTTGAAAGAATAGGATTAAGTAGAATTTACAATTTGCAGCATTCATTTTAGTAAGGAGTGAGTGTGTTTCCTTTCCTGCAGTGCTAGCATAGATTCCTTTCATGCATTTTACCTTCTTGTAGCATAGGTAGAATGACTCTTTAAGGGACTTAGTGCACATATAGTGTCATACCATTTCATGTATACGTCCCTGGGTTGACAAACTAAATGCACCTCATGGTGGGAGAAGTAATCCTTATATTGAATAAACTATTCCTAAGAGAGGCTTTGGGCATGATTACTAAGCACCTATTGTGAGGCGGTTCAATCCTCTCCATCCTTAGGTGAGTCAATGTTCATTATTGAAGGCTTGTAGGACCCTCCCCTTAGGATAGTTTTAGGCTTATTAGCCTTAGCTCTAGGAGGTGTGAGATTCTCAAGTTCAGCTTCCATTAGCATTTTGTCTATTGCCTTGTGAGCATCCTCAATTACCTCATCATACTTTCTTTCCATTATCTTAATCAGCCTAGAATTAGTTCTTAATAGGGGTTTTAGTGCATTCATAATTATTTTATGCTCATCATATGATATTACTGGTAATATGTCTTCAATAGCTTTTACCCTGTTTGATCATCTTCTTGAAGTGCTAACTGTTTCCTCACTCCAAGTTTATCATACAACTCCCGAGGAATACTTCCAACTATCTCTAACAAATTCTTCATTAAAACTAATATGTGCTTAATAACAATATCTTCTATAAGGATTTGATCATTAGTATCATATCTGTCATAAAATTTTCTTACTTGATTTAACTTGCCTTGGTCCACAACTCTTTTCTATGTCATTTTCAACTCAGGTTTACAGAGTTGTCTTGTCATAGGTTTGTCTTGTGATTTCTTCTCTTCTGCTTCTTTCTTCTTCTCTTCTTCCTTTGCTACTGATTTCTTTTGTTCATCTATCCTTTGTTTCTTTGGTGTGGAACTTTGTTTAGGGGATCTTATTCTCTTTGCAGGGGTTTCTGCAAACTTCACAGTTTGTGATGTCTCCATAGGTACTTCTACAACAGTATAGGGTGGACTAGAAGTTTTCTTAGTGTATAGAGGTGGAACAGGTGCAAGGCCAGAGATCACCACTCAAGATTCTCTTTTAGTCATCTTCCTTCTTATCTCCTTCATCTCTTCTTTAGTAATGCCAAATTTACCTGCTAGAGTATCTACAACATTTTCAATTTTCTTTCTCATGGTTGTCATTGTCTGTTCTTCTATGATATTAGAGGATTTATCCTTATATGCACCCCATATTTCCTTTGATGAATCCAACTCTGAAGATAGTACACACTCAACCTACATAGTTAATATACTTATTTACTCACTTCATACCCCATAGAGTAACACCACTTCATCCTCAGGTCAAATGCCTCAAAATAAACACAATCAATTTCAACCATGAAACAAATTGTCTCCTTATACTTTTCTACCATTTCCTCTCGTATCCTCATTCTCTATTTAATCTCTCCCTATAGGAGTTTTATCATTGCAAATAGTTCTCCATCTACCCATGTGTTATTCTATCTTCTGTAGCTATTTGATACTTGTAGACGAGTGGGTTCATTATCTTTCCAAGATCTAGGGTGCATACCTAGAAACTTATGTATAATGTGTATATACATATGTATCAAACATGATCCAAATCTGACTGCCTTAGTCCTATCTCTATTTATTTGTTTCACATTCTCCATGAACTGATGTGAAAGAACTTTGCATAGGTTATACTTGACATTCTCCTTTACCAACTTATATGCCATGAATATAACCCCAACAGATACTGAGTTAGGTTGGCTGCTATAATGAAGTTTGTATCCAATAATTGTCTCAACTGGTCTATCATCTTTCTAGAAGATGTCAACCACTGTCATTTCCCGCTTATCCAATTTCCAGTGGGTTAGGGTTTCTACCTTCTTCTCGATTCTTCTCTACACCAGGGATGACTCTAGAGTTATCCAGACCAGTAATGGGAAGTGAAATCGAGGTTACCCTTCCCCAGAGGAGATCGTTCCAGAAATGCCCCGAAGACCTTAAAAAATACAGTTTACTGAGACATAGAAAATACTAAAAAAATTAGATTTCAGTATTTCCCAATTCCATCCTGATTATTCATGGATCAAATCACTGCAAATATTCACAGGTTGCTCACCAATCCAAATGAATTGGTCGTGTACTCTAATCAACAAAATTTTGAACCATTCTTCTTCGTCAAACTCGTGTAATTTTGTCATTTTCATTATGCTAATATTCTCAAGATGAGAAAACTCATCCTTCCAATTTTTGTCCTCTTTAATCATATGCTTCATTTCCTTGAAGATCTCAAAATATCCTAAGGATTCATAATTGCAATGGATATAAGCCCTAATATCCTCTATGTGAAGAACTTTGTAGGGCATTTGTGAAAACGTGTCTTCTAGTCATCCTTAATGGATTTGCAAGGATGTCTCTTAAACTTGTATCTAAGTCTCTCAGCAACATCAAATATCATCGATGTATCCATATTCACAAGTTTGTGAGTGATCTAAATACCTTTTGATTGTTGATTGTGTGAATTTCTGCTTTGTCCAATCGCTCAATGCTCTAGCTTCTTTGATCTTCTTGTTCAAATATTTGTTCTTCATCAACTCTGCTCTTCGAATGATGATTAGATAAGTTCTTTTGTTTGTCCTTATACTTCACTGTGTAAAGAACTGACATAGTTCCCCATAAACTCATCTCTGCAAATGATCCAGTCAACTAACAATCTGGTGATAACAGGATATAGACTGTAAAGATATGCAATCAAAGATATATGTTCCATAACATTTATAGATACTCTCCCCAAGCTTGTAGGAGCTTAATCTTCATAATCAAGGGCTAGGTAGATTTATGATGTTTCTTTCCAATGCTCCCCCTAAGGTGATGCTTGGCCATCGAGGTTGATGTAGCAATGTTAGCATCAAACGAAGACTCAGTACCATCTACTGACTCTCCTTGAACCTTTTCCTTACTTGGTTCCTTTAGCTTCCATACCTTATCACTATTTATATCTCTTGCTTTCTTGAAATGATTTTTAAATTCATCCATGCAGTCTGCAATAATTTTACCCGTATCGCCAATATTCTTCTTTGCAACAATAGGTGAAGGTCCACTTATGTTCTCAGTTCCATTGTATCTACAAAACTTTTCTATTGTCCTGGATTATTACATTTGTAACATGTAGGAGATGGTGTATTTTGATTAAGTTGCAACTTATAATACTTTGTGATGTGACCAAATTTAGTGCATTTGTAACATGTGATCTTAGTTGTTGTTCCTTCTCTAATGTAATCTTTCTTCGTTCTTGATTGATCAGGTTTCCTGCATTCTGCTTTCTTGTGTCCATATGCATGAAAATTGAAACAATAGCCTGAAAAGGGTTTGTAAGGAATTTTACCTCTGCAGTCTCTCTTCACATGTCCAATTTTGTTGCATCCAAAATATCTACCTCTGAAAGGTCTGATCTTCTCTCTAGGTTCTTCATGATTAGGTCTTTCTTCATCAATCTTCACTTTAGATTTTTCTTTCTGAGTCTTTGACCTTTCAACTTCATTGAAGCCAACTCCTGTCATGTCTCCTTTAGGTTTCTGTCTATCCCTCTGCTCATCAATCTTATCACTTCTCCTATGAAGTTTTTTAATATATTTCTTAGCCTCAACAAGTTATCCCTTTATGATCTAATTGTATTTATCTAATTCTAGATATTTGTTCTTATAGTCATCAAGTTTAATCTTCGTTTGTCCCATCTGAATATTAGCACCTTTTAAAGTTTCTTCATTTTTTCTTCTTTCATCCTTTACCTATTGAATCTCTTTAGCCATTTGAAAAGAATTAGTTTCATGATCAAGCTTCAAAGTATCTTTCTCTTGTTCAAGTTATTTTATTTGATCTGATGTATCACTTTCTAAATCCTTGTTTATCTTATGCATAAGATCTTGTCTTTGATTTATAGAAAGTTTAAGTTGTTCCTTCAGTTTCTTGATGAAACCTTATGCTCTTCTCAATTTGAATTTCAAGTCACCATTTTCTTCTTTATCCTTATCAAGGTCTTCAAGTGCTGCTTCAAAGTTTTGTTCCAAACTTTCAGAATCCATCTTGATCTCCCTTAAGCTGTTAGACTTTCTCTCCAAGGGTTGGTAGATATGATACCAATTTTTAGGATTAAGTAATACTGAGAGGGGGGGGGGGGGGGAATCAATATTANTACTGAGAGGGGGGGGGGGGGTGAATCAATATTACAACACTTTAAACTTAAACTTATCAAATTCCAACTTAACTAGATAATTTATGAAATGAAAAGAACATAAACACAAAGCACACAACTCATAACACCATGAATTTGTTCTCGAGGAAACCCTGGCCAAGGGAAAATACCGGCGAGGATGATACCCACAAATATTCACTAAAAGTATTATTTGCCTGTTAGGAGACCTAGCCCTGTTAGGAGCTAAATATCACATTAGTACATTTCCCTGTTAGAGGAATACAAAACCTTGTTAAAGGTATACACTAAACTCACTGCTCATACAATCAGAAACATGTCTCTATTACAATGATTTATCAAAATGAACATAAACAAGCATCTTCTATTCTTAAGTAGTTCCAATTGTAGATCACATCACCATGTATTTTAATTTGACATCACACTGTATCCATTCATCCATTCGCGTAACATCCTTTTTTTTTGCTTCTCAAAAGCTCTCCATATATATACTTTATTACATGCCCAGTTGGCTCCCAAATACATCACAAAATAGAACCAACACTTATACAAAAAAATAAGTACAAATTCAATGATCATATACTACCAAAATATAGGTAATACACAATCAAAATCCAACATAGCACATTTGGATTCCACGTTACCCTCCCTTAATCATCGCGACCATTCAACTACCCTGCCTTATTGTATCACTGTCTTCACATGACTTCAAACATATGTATCTTTCATCTCTAAACTCCCAAAATCAAGAAACCTTAAGTAAAGGTCTAGCATACCCCAAAATAGCTCCCTCTAAGATTGCATATCTTCATTCATCATATACAATGTTCGCTGCCCAAAACTGTACTCTTGTACCCTGTAAACTGCTTTCTGGACTTAGTCATTTTTACAAGACTTAACTCCAAAACTGTGTTTCTCTCCAAGAGATCATTCATAACTAATTTTTTTCAATAAATGACAACCCTAGTGTGATCCTAAATACTTCTAAATGAGACACTTGCCAACATAATCAACAATGTTTCTTAACACTACTTATTTGGAAACATTCGTGTTTCTCAATACACATTGGATAGTACATAACAATCCCTAACACTAGCTTGATAAAAATCAAGTGCACAACTACGTTTATTAACAATGTGCACTCACAAGCATTATGGTGTTTCCCAACACCCTACATAGACAAACGTATAACACTCAAAACTTGTTGAAGGTATGTTAAAAATTTTCTTGAATGATGTTTGTTATCAATAATTTTCATTTATCTTATTTCCTAATTTGCTCAAGGATGTCTAAAAAGGACTAGAGATTCATGATTGGGGGAAATATTTTTTCTATGATTGTTGCTTGTTGGTGTGGTCTTGATGATCCTGAAATGTCAAATAAACTGGGTATCAATGATAAAAGACTCTGTATTAAGGTGGAAAATCATCACATACCTCGACTCTATTTATTTGCGTGCCAAGGTGAGGTTAGAAATATCTCCTTGAATATTATTAATCTTTCTCTTTACGCAAGATCACACTCATGGTTATCTTGGCTTTGTATGCCTCGATGCTGGTGTACCCTTGCAATATGAATTAGAAACAATGTTCAAGTCATCTCAGCTTCAATACCTTGATTCTTACATTGGTTTTCCACATTTTATTTGATGAAATTCATACTCATATCCTTATGCTCGGAGTGAATCCAGTAAGGATTTTATTGAATCTAATGTCCCAAACGCTCGATGATGACAAAATGGCTAAAGGAATTAGTGATTAGAATCATGTCGTAGATTTTGTATCATCTTAGGCTTGCATTTAATGTTGGCATTATAACATTGGAGAGCTATCCTTAACCCTTCATCGAAGCGGTCAAATTCCTTCATCAACCTACAATCTAATCAATTATTTCAAGGATACATACCCAAGAGAAGGGGTTAGAATCTTTATCATCGATTACACAAGGGGCACAAAGTTCTAAGCTATCATATAAGATCAAAGCATAATTTTTTTTCAGATGGTACTACAACTCACATCAACATAAACATAAGGATAACATCATAATACAATGATAAGAGTAAGATACATGATGAGTAGAAGCAACAAGATACATCTCATAAAGAGATTTTATTCAAGATACATGAACGAACCAACCGGCATAGGAAAGTAGTATGATACAAGATGCTAATCCAATCAAAGATATCACATGAAAAAGTAGACAAGAAATCATGATCATAATCAATCACATATATATCAAAATATAGTCAAATGTCTACAAAAATGTGATAATGTAATCTTGAAAAAATTGTTCATCCTCGATGCAAATGAATGATGTATACATCTATGTATCTCAAAAAATAGAATGTGGCAAGAAAAGAGAAGGGGATATCAAGACTCACTCCCTCCCTCATGATCTCAGGGTGTAGGAGGAGGACGTGCATCGACTCTTAGTGGCGGGGATTCTCCCTCAGATCTCAGCATATACTATGAATATGGATCTACCCTCTCAGCCAATGGAACTTCTATGATATACGATGCCACATAGTAGGTCACCATGTTAATATGATGGGTAACCTCATGCTGAAGCCCCTTGTACTCAGTCATAAATCCATGGATCCTTTGATCCTGCTCTGCAATCTACAACTACACCACTTCTAGTTGTGTCTGCAGCCCTCTAACCCACCCTCTCAACACACGAATCACATCCTATCAGATCATCTCTCTGGGTTCCTCCTCATTGCTCTCACCCACCTGTGCATCCCTCCTCTACTAGACCATACAAGAAATTCACATTCTGAGAATGTCTAGCTGTAGAAATTTTTCAAGTAGATTGCATTGATAGGAACAATAAGAAGATCCCCTTCTAGAGTAGATAGTTGATATGATCTAGAACCAAATGTTGCAGTGATTATTAAGAGACCTAGCCATCTGGGTTCAAATATTCCCTTATGTTCTTGATTTTGTTGATTCTTTGGATTTTTACGAAGAACAAAGTCACCAACCTGAAATTCTCTATGTCACACTTTCTTGTTGTAACCTTTAGACATTCTCTTTTGATAGACCCTCAGATGGTCAAATTATTCTTTGCTTCATTCATCAAGTAGTTCTACCTTCTGGATTCTGGAAATCCTGTAATCTTCGTTAGTGATGAGTCCTTGTAGTGATACTCGGAGTGATGTAATTTCAACTTCAATGGATAGTACTACTTTAGAGCCATAAACTAATACAAATGGTGTCGCTCCTATAGGCATTCTGATGCTGGTCCTATAAGCCCATAGAGATGGATTTAGTTGAAGATGTCAATCCTTATTAAATTTACTCATTGTTCAGTGCAAAATTTTGAGGAGTGTTTTGTTAGAAGCTTCAGTCTATCCATTCCCTTGTGGGTAGTAGATAGAGGAACAGTGTTGAGTGATATGAAACCACTCATAGAGTTCATCAATGCACTTCTTTTTAATTTCCCCCATTATTAGTCTCAATTGATGAGGGTATACCATATCTGCAGATGATGTAGTTAAGGATAAACATAGATACCTGTTTTACAGTTGCTTTGATAAGAAAGACTTCTTTGAGACACTTTGTGAAGTACTCAGTGGATGTGATGATGAATTTGTATCCACTAGACAATGAGGGATATATCTTTCTGATCAAGTCAAAGACCCATTGTTGAAAAGGTCAGTGGGTGATAAAAGGTAAAAACTCTTGAGTAGGAGTATGGATCAGGTTACTATTTAGTTGAAATTTCTTGCAAGTTATGGCATAATGAATAACATATTTTTCCATGGTAGGCTAGTAATATCCAACCCTCAGAAGTTTCTTAGCTAGTGAGAGACCATTTGAGTGAGCTCCAAAAATACCTTCGTAGATGTTTTTTAGCGCTCTTTCAGACTCTTCATGTTCTAGACACCTAAAGAGAGTACCATCTATACCTCGCCAAAATAATTTATTAGTGATAACTAAGTAACACAATGCATTTCTAATGAGATTCCTCTTTTCATTTTTAGTTAAGCCTTCAGGGATAGTTTGGTCTTTCTTCTAAGCATAGATTTGGCTATATTGAGAGGACTCATGGCTAACTAGAGTATAGATTAATTGAGATTCATGTGATTCATAAGCTGGAAAAAGGAGTTATTCCACCATTGCTAGTATTTAAAGGCACTGAGAGGGGGGGTGAATTAGTGCACCCAAAAATCTGAAACACTTATTTAATAGCTTCCACAAAATCCAACATGAAAAAGAAAATATTACATAGAAGCTAAGCTTATAAACCATTCACACAAAGTAAACTAAAGACACAAGATTTTTCCCCTAGAAACACTTGTTAGAGGGAGAAAACCATGTGTGAGATGATACCCAAAAATTTCACTAGTGCACCAAAGAAAAATGCCCTGTTAGGAGTAATTACAAACACCCTGCTAAGGGTATACCCAGTTAAGAGTATCTTTAGCCATGTTAGAAACTAATACAAGTCTTGTTAAGAACTACCATGTTAAGGGATTACAAACTCCTTCTGAGAGTCACCTATTTAGAGGATTTATACTTCATATCTTGTTAAAGATCCTTCTCACCCTATTAGGAGTGACCTTTCTAATGGATTTTACCTGCAAACCTGTTAGGGCTTGCCTTGAGATAGACCCAAGAGAAAATGATCTGAATATGAAACTTCATGTCTGACAGATCCACTTTAATTCTGATCATAGTTCTTCCTTAAGAATCCAATAGCTTCACACAATCACAATCACCTATTGTAATGCCTCAACTCTCCAAAACAACCCTAAAACTCAATTTCATCCTTATTTTATGACAACTTGATCAAGTCAGCCTTTTGCCCTAAAATGTTTTACCTGCCGACATAAAAATCAAATCTGATCACACCAAAATGCATTAGTCAAATAAATAAATTCAAAACAACATTATCCAAGTTGGAAAAAATATTTTCAAACATTAAATTAACCAGTTAGATGATCTAATCAAGCTTTCTCCATTTGTCTCATATTCTCCCTGTCAGTGTCTATTGAATCCTCAATAAATTACTCAAACCTTCAATCTAAATGATGTTATCGTAGATATAGATGAATATGCCTTTGTAGATGATAAATGCATGAAAACACATCTTAACTCATTCTCTAAATCTAAATCTGATCACTTCTACCTCACATACTGTCTTCTTCCTAGTTGACTAAACGCTTTGTCATTTCTCCAATTTGATTATTCAACACCATTGGTAAAACTGATCTCATGCCTCCAATAGATCATGTTGCTAGAAATGACAATACCACAATACAATCCAAACATAACCACTCAGATCATCTTCACAAAATGCCAACATAAATCGTAGTAGAATTGATGTTATTCTAACAGTAACATAGAAGCTAGAGTAGCCATGGCATCGACTGCTTTGTTGTATGACCTTGGAATTTTTTGGAATGTTATGAAGACAAAATATTTCTTAAGGTCATAGTCCATTCTTTTATACGACATCAGTTTCTCATCTTTATTTTGGTATTCATCATTGATTTGAATGATTACTAGGTGAGAGTCTCCATAAATATGCAATTCCGTGATTTTCCATTCTATTGCCATCTTTAAGCCATTTTCTAGTGCTTCATATTCAACCACATTATTTGTGTAGGGAAACATAATCTTATAAGATTTGGGAATCTTTTATCATTATGGAGTAATTAATAGTACACATCTGCCTGACCCTTATTGAGTGAAGGATCCATGAAAGAACATTTTTATGGGTGTTCTATTAGGTGTAAAATAGCTTCATCAGAGAACTCAATTGTCAACGGTTTGGTATCTTGAAGTGGTGCAACAGCCAGATGATCAACTAGTACTTGAACATTAATGTCTTTTCAATCTGTATATTCAATGTTGAACTCACTAAGAATCATTACCTAGTTTTCTAATCTTCTTTTCAGAGTTTCCTTATTTAGTAAATACTTTAGCGGATTAATCTTTGCGATAAGATTTACAAAGTGTACTAGCATGCAATTTCTAAATTTTTGTGAAGCAAAGATATCTTCCAGACAAGATTATTGTATTGTTGTATAGTTGAGTTCATAGGAAACTACAGTCTGACTAATATAATATATAGCCTTTTCTTTTCCTATTGTGCCAGTAGAGCTCCTAGAGATGTATTTGTGGCTGAGATATAGAGTAAAAAGGGTTTCCCTTGAATTGGTTTCATGAGAATAGGATAATTAGTGAGGTATCTCTTGATTTTCTAAAAATGGTGTTTGCGCACTTCATCCCATTTGAAATTAACTCCTTTATGTAGCATTTGTGTAAATGGTTGAGCCTTGTATGCTAATTGCGAGATAAACCTCTTGATCAACTGTAGCTTACCCTGTAGTGTCCTTAACTAGAAATTGTTCTTAGGCAGTGATATTTCCATGATATCTTTGACTTTGGCTGGATCGACTTCAATTCCTTTTCCTTAGACAATGTATCCTAAAAATTTTCCAGATGTGACATTGAAGGCACACTGTTTTGGATTTAGCCTTAATTTCAATTGTTCCATTCGATTGAAGATCATCTTTATATTTTCAAAGTGTTTGTTCCTTGTCGATTTATCTAATGTATCATATGCATATTCCTCCATGTTCTTATCCATCATATCATGAAAGATGGTAGTCATAGCTCTCTGATAAGTAGCACCAGCATTCTCTAAGCTGAATTGCATGACGTTCCAGCAGAAGGTACCCCATGCATAGGTAGAAGATGTTTTCTCTTGATCTTCAAGTGCAATTTTGATTTAGTTATAGCCATAAAATTCATCAATAATAGAGTACATCTCATATCCTACTGTCAAGTCTACAATTATATCAATATTAGGTAGGGGAAAATCATCCTTGGGACATGCCTTATTTAAATCTCTACAGTTGGTGCACACACAGATTAATTTATTGGGTTTAGACATCGGTACTATGTTGGATATCCACTCTGCATAATCAATAACTTGGATAAATCCTACTTTAAGTAACTTTTCCATTTCAGCCTTGACAAGTACTGCCACATAAGGATGCATCTTGCAAAGTTTTTATTTGACCAGATTTACTCTAGGTGTGATAGAAAGGTGATGCATAATGAGGTCAGGATCCAGACCTAGCATATCAGAATAGTTCCATGTGAAGTTGATCTTTATCTCTTTGAAGAAATCAGTGAACTCTTTCAATTCTTCTTCTAACAATGATTGAGCTACATGCACAATATGTGGAGTTTTCTCTATTCCAATTTTCACGGGCTATGTTTGTTCAATCAACACTGATGATCTTTCTTATGGGTGGATTAGAAGGATATCAAGTTTCCCATCCTCTTGCACCTCTAAGAGGTTTTTACCGTCAAATACGTCATTTATTTTTAATATTTTTGGGACTGACACTGCCACTAAGTGGTTTTTACCATCATACCTCTTTTTTTTTACTTTTTCCTTTTAGAATTAGATACTTGATATCCCCTCTGTCATGTTCATGCTTATTACATTTTTAGAAGAAGAGATGGCTTCAACAACATTCAAGTAGCAGGATAAGGCATAGTCACTCGAGAAGGATAACATATTCACGGGCTTAGTGGAGTTCCATTCAATAAGCTCGGCATGTACCAAGGATAGAGGTTTGAAGGGTTCTAGATATAGAACCATGTTATTGTTATAGTTCATGAACTTTGAGGTAAGATCTATGACATTATCCTCCGAAGATATCCTCCGAAGAGTTATCTAGACCATAAAGCTTCCTAAGATTGCTAGCAGAGTCATTGTTAGTATATTACATACCTAACCCGTTTGACCTAACACTAGAATTTTGACCTTTGTCTCGTGCAACCTTTTGATCAAGGGAAACTTGTAGAGTTACTATCTCAATTAATGGCACTGATCTAATTCCTGTGCCATTATTAGTTCTAAGGTTCCAACAACTGTTTGGAGAATGATTTTTTCTTTGATTGACACTTCAATTTTCTTCTTGTTCACTATGAGCATCATAAATTTATCCCTGGGTATTTTGGGTATTATATATTTCTCCTTGAACATTATAATTTTCTCCCCTTTCATAGAAAGGTGTATACTTGTGGATAACATCAACTTAAATATCCATTTTAGCATCATAAATTTCATCCCACTCATAATCATGTGAGTCTGTTTGGCTATTATAAGATCTACCTAAACATTTTTCTATAGTCATGGGGGTTCTTCTTCTTCTTGGTTGTTTGATGTTAATGAGTTGTCCTCATAGGAACCAATGAATTACATCCTTTCTACCTTATCCATATGAGGAGTTAAGTCAAGCACATGGGTCACAGTTACCAATTTCCCCTAGTTAGGGTGTCTTTCCCTTGGTTCATTTTGATGCTCATGTTCCTGATCAAGTTATTCTTTTCTTTCCAATCCAGTTGTTTAATCTTTTCCTGCTTCATGATCTTGTAGGTGTTCACCCTCAGGGGTAGCTACTTTCAATTTGTCTTCTTATAGTGTCTCCTCTTCTGGATCAAACTGACTTACTGTTAATTGTGATAGACAGGGTTCTCGTTGATACTTTGGGTTTTCCGTTTGTATGTGGAGTAATATTTCATATGAAACAGATATGATTTCAGCCTCTTATTCATCATCAGAATCTTCTTCTCTATCAAATATAGGACCATCTCTAGAAGAGGGGTTAGATTTCTATTCATGGTACCCCGAACCTATTTTACCTTTAGGACTTCCGAATTCTGCATGTAGGGGTTCTAGCAATCCTTTTCCATTTCCTAGTGGTTCATTGCCTTTGTATCCCATTTTTTTCATCAACTTGTATTCTTTTCCATACTTTTGAGGGGAAATATTTATATTCTTTACTTTTGTATCATGTTCCTCACCTTTGTAAATCCTTTGGAGAACTTATTTTTCTTCATTTTTTTCAGCAAGGGATGTTTTTTCTTTCACCATTCTTTTTCCCTCATGTATAGGTAATGTACTAGCACTAGAAGGTTTAGATGAGGATGATGGCTTCCCATGAGATCAAGGGGATACTAGAAGATCAATCAAAGATGGTAGCGAGCTAAAAGTGTACTCTCTTATTCTTGTATCCTTGATTTTTATTTTCTTTCGAAGATCATTCATCACATATTTTCTATTATTTTCTTCTTCTTGACGTTTCAATGCTTCTTCATTGTGGGAAACCATCTTGTCATCTTAGTTTAGGTTATTATAAGAGTAACTGGAGTCTGCAGGTATAGTCACATCTAATCCATTATGTGGAAACTTCACACATTGATCATATGTTGATGCAACTGCTTGCATATCATGGATCCAAGGCCTACCTAATAAGATGTTGTATGCTAAGGGTAAATCTAGCACTTGAAAAATCACATCTTTCTCAATTGGTTCAACGCTGATAGGTAGGACAGCCATGCCTTTAGATGATCTTAGCTCCTCATCATATGCTTTTATAGTTATCTTTTTTCAAGGATCAATAGCATGTTCTGAGAAGCCTAGAGTTTTGATAGGGTTGAATGTAAAGATGTTCAAACCAATGCCTCCATCTATCAAGACATGTTTGACTCTGTGTTTGTGATTAAGGACTTTGATGTGAAAATGTTGGTTATGAGGATGATTCAAGGACTTTTTTTCTTCCTCAAAGAAAGATGGAGATTCTATGTGATCAACCATGGATAAGAATTTATTAACATCTAGGTATTTAGGTACGTTCACAACTAATAATACTTGTTTAAGGATCTATTTGTGCACTGGTGAGATTTTAACTAACTCAAAGATATATATTTGTGCTAAAGTGTGTTGTAATTGGTCCCATAGACTGTAACTAGCTGAAGAGGATAATGTTGCCTATTGCTTGGTAGTGGAATATTTGGATGCTTGAGTAGCTGATTTCTTAGAAGAAGATGATGAACCTACACCTTAGAGAGTGACTTTACTTTTTCCCCGTGTCACAGCATTGGATGATTTTGATTCTTTCATGTCCTTGACTATGATGACACTAACAAATCGGTGACAGGACTCGAGCATGTTGATCACATTATCACTATTAGCATAGGTGTAGATGAACTTGTTGTTCTCCTTAGAATTGGAAGACTCTCCCTTCTTATACTTGGGAAAAGGTTCTTTGTATGCCTTGTGATCATCGTTGACTTGATGACCATCAACGGTAATGGTTTCATTATCGATAAGATCTTAGATCATGTGTTTTAGATTCATGCATTCATTTGTTTTGTGACTTTTTTTTTTATGATAATTGCAATAGTGGTTGTCATTCTGCCATTTAGGTTTAGGGTCACGTTCCCATGGTTTTGAGTTATCAAGAAGCATGATGATTTTGTGATTAAGAAGAGTTTTCAATGCTGCTTCAAGTGGTTCTCTAAGAGGAGTGAAATTGCACTTGCATTTTTGTATCCAAGGTATTATTTCTTTACTAGATTCTTGATTAGTCCTTTGATTAGATGAGGGATTAGTGCTAGCCTTAGCAACTTGAATACTACTAGAAATATTGAAAGCAAGTTCCTTTGGCTTGGCATTGGTATTTACAATTACTCCATCATTGACCACATCCTTGGTTTTATTATAATATTTTTTCTTGTCCTTGTTATTAGAGTTGTTTGATGATTTGTTGTATTTTTTCAAGGTGATCTTAACTTGTCTCACAAGGACATCCTCTATTCAAATAGCATCTTCCACCAACTTGTCAAAAGTAGGGTGGGTTTTCCTTTGGAGAGAAAAGTTCATTTCATTGTCAAAGGTGTTGATAAAGATATTGAGCTTTTCAATCTCAAGGATTTTTCATGGGTATCTAGAAAAGGTTCTTCTCCACCTTGGGAGGAATGTGATGAAGGGTTCACACATGCGTTGTTTGGTATTGCAGAGATCAAGCATGGTGACTATGTGTTGGATATTGTAGGAGTAGTTTTGTATGAATTGTTGGACAAGTTGGTCAACGGTTTGAATCCTGGGTTCAAGCTTGGTGAACCAACTCATGGCTTGGCCACCGAGACTCCTAGGGAAGAGTCGGATAACATATGTTTTTTCATGCATAAATTCCATTTTGAGGGTGTAAAATTCTCTCAAATGATCTTGAGGGTCATAATTTCCATCATATTTGTCATACTTGGGTATTTCTACCTTGGGAGGAAACTGTGGCATATATAGATTCCGATCAAAGGGAAAAGGACATATAGCTTCAAGAAAATACTTGTTTCTTGATTGTTCCTTTTCCTTTCTGATTTGCATGACTTCTCACCTCATGTCTTGCATTTCCTGATTAATAACGGCGACAGGAGATTCCTCTTCTTTTTTAACATGTCTCTCAACATCAAAGTTTTGAGGGAGCTTAACTCTCATAGATGCCAAGTGCATGAAGTATTTATATTTATCCATGCCCATGAGTATTTGCATTATTTTGTGAAAGTGTTTGTCTTGTTGGAATCTTTGGATTTCTTCTTCACTGGGTTCGTCTTCTAGGATAGATCCACCACTATGCTAGCTTTTATTGTCTTGACTAGATCCCCAATTGTATCTCGACATGTTGCATTGACTTTGATTATCTGTATGGAAAGAATGGTAACCCAAACTTGAAGGACGTGTAGTTAATTTGAGTGGTGTCTTTGGAAAATATTTTTGATGTGATGAAGGTATAGGAGTAGAGATGTCAACAAATTTTACCTTTGAATCAGATTTATCCTTTTGTCATTGTCTCCTGGTTTGAATTGGCATGAAAGATAAACGCAGTCGATAATTGAAATGACTAGATTGATGGGTCAATGTCAAAGATCACCAAATGATCACTTGCCTTAGAGGTTGATGAAAGATATTTTTATGAAAGGTAGCCGAGCTAGGGAAAAGGTGTCAAGATTGAGACATGAATGTCTACTGAGTGACACTTGTGACTGAGTTTATTGAGATTGATTTTGGATGAGATAGATAATGACAAGTTGGATCATTTAATTATCTAGGATGAATGGTCAAAGAGAGGTTTATTCATTGTGTCAAGGATACATGAATATTGTGATAAGGTATGATAACTGATTCGAGACACACAAATGAAAATCAAGATGACCTATAGAAACCACTGGATGACTGTAAGCATATCAAAGATCAAAGTAAAATATTGAATTTTAGTGCAGACTCATACAAAAATTCCCACTTTTTCAGATGACAATTCTCATAGAACCATACAACTTTCTCATTTCAAGTTGTTTTGTCGTACGATAATTCTCATTGGATAGAACGACATGACAAGATAAGGACAGTTTTCCACTTGATTTTCATGAAATATTTGGACAAATTTTCTCAATTTTGATGTGACACTTCAATGTATAAAGGTGTCTTATGCTATTTTGGTGTTAATTCAAGGTGATTCAAACACATCAAACATGAAGGAGGGAAAATCAAACACACTTTCTAGCCTTATAGTCAATTTTCTTAGTGAGAAAATCCCTGCTCGTTGACTTAAGTACACACCCAATACATAATCAAAATGCAACCACCACTAGCAATGCAATGGATCTAGTGATGTCGTATTATCCATCTCTGAATGCTAATGGGGGCACGATATAGTGAGTGTCTTGGGGGAGTTACTAGCTGCCTTGTACTTGGATTATATCACTTTTGGAGGTGAACCGGGTGGCTTCTAACATAAGTTTTCTAGAAAGATTGAATCCTCTCGGCTCTACAAATATCCAAGAATGTCTAAGGATCAAAAAAGTGATCAAAAGACGAGAATGATTTTCTTCTGACACTTTAATCTCAAGGAAGTGTCTTTATTATAGTGAGGTGGAAGGGTTTGCTTCTACCTTGTCCTCACTTGGGTCGTTCTTGGGAAAAGTTATGGATTTATGATTCTCTCTAAAAGAGGAGAAGAGCATAATCTCTTATTCCCCTTTGTTTTCCCCAAACATGCCAAACACTCAAAATTACCCCAAAATATTACTTTCCTAAGACAAGTAAAACACATCAAGGTTTATGATCTTCCCCTAAAAGGAAAGAGAGCATAATCCCATAATGCTTAACTTGATTCACAAGAAATCACCTAGTTCAGCTATGTGTCTAAATAAACATTAATAAGCACGATTGTTTGGTTGATATAAACTTAGGCAACCTGCAAACACCACAAACTTAGTAGTCTCAAGCAATTTCTTCCTCAAAACATCCTACAAGCACAAATATATTAGTAGTTTACAAAAGAGTGTTTGCAAGTAGTATCTTGGAAAAGTGAACCTTCTACCAAACATCTTGCAAAGGTGTGTTAAGATACAAAACCAGGAAACCAGAAGACTAACAAAACCAAATAAGGGGTTAGAAACCAAAAATTACTTCAAAGGACCCCTCAAAATTCTCTTTATTTTTTAAATGATAAATTACAGAGAATAAATGGCATCAACACTCATACGCCAATAGATTAGGAACCATACGACAAACCACATAAAGACGGTGCTTCATACGACAATCCCTGCATATCAGAATGAAAAAATAACCCGATTATAGACTCGTACAACAATACAAATAACATGAAATGACAAAACACCTATAACTCTTTTGTCATATGAGTACATCAGACAAGTTGTACGCTAAACAACACAGTTTCAGAAAAATGTCAAAAATATTATGAACTTGGGGTCAAAATGAGTCTGGCCCCATGGTGGGTGCCAAAAATATATGGTTTAAATGTGGTTCTAACCTAAAACAACCTACACTTAATAAACCATTAACTTAGGGGTCAGTAATCATCAAATTAAACTCAAAATGTATTTAAAACTCCCAATATCAACTTATTGATTCCTAGATGAAGAAAATTTGATTATTAGTAAATGCTCATCAGATTGGCACAAGAATTAGTGACTAGACTACTTCCAAATATAAGATTCAAAATGAGCATGAGGCATGAACTTGCATTCTTTCCTCTCAAATCATAGAAATGATATGCAAGATGCAACTAAGATAATGTATGAACTAGTACGAGACTAACTGCATATTTAATCTAGTAAATATATCAAATACTAAGAAATGAAACTAAGATTAAGCTATCTAAGAACAATGCAAGTGTTATTATAGTATGAAGATGCTCTTCTACAATGAGATGACTCTAGAATAAAAATGGTATTATAACATTAATCCAACAATGCATCCTCTCCTGAACAAAGGAGATATACCCCTTTTTATAGAAATCTCCTCAAAATGGATGGCTAAGATTAAGAAGTGGAAAGAGAGTGACTAGGATTAAGAGGTTAGGTAGGGTTTTGGTGGGAGTGAAGGATATTACAAGACAGAAGGGATGAGTGGTTGAGATTTAATACAAGAGAGGTTGATCCAAGTGATAGATTTTTAATTGGTCAAAAGTGTGTTTGTTGGGAGATAATGAGGACAAAATTGGTAAATACCCTTTTAATCACCTTTTAATCAAATATTAGGTGTGCACACTCATGGGTGAATGGGTTCATCTAATAAAATTTTAAGAACCTTTATTTAAGTGTGTAATGTATAGTGACTAAATAAATTTTCAACCTTGGGTTAGGATTAAGTTGATTTGATTTAGGAACTCGGTTTAATTATGGAAGAGGGATTATTAGGGTTTGCTCTCATAATTAAGGTATAGCATTGAATGCCTTATATTTTAGGATTTTAAAGGTCAGTTAATCAAATTAGGGGTTGTAGGTTTACTATACCCATTTTTAGGTGATTACAGTTGTATTAGGCGTTGACTGGTCGATCTTTTGGTGAAATGAAAAGCACACTTGTAAAAAGTGGTATTAGAGCTTTCTCACAGGTTTGAATCCCCTCGGGTAATGCTGAGGGGGAGATTTATTTCAAATGGTTAGCACTCCCCTTGGGATTCATGACAAGGGACTAACCAACTCCTATAGATTATATAAGTCTAGTGGTTGTATCGGGCATTGACAGGTCAATATTTTGGTGCAACGACAACCACACTTGTAACAATTACATATCAAGGCAATAAGGGGCACAAAGGGCCATGATTGGCCACATACAATACAAAGGCTAAAAGAGGCCATTAATGGTAGACAAAAAATACCCAGACATGTGAGACAAAATAATATAGGGATTTTGAAAGGTTCCCCAATCCTTCACAATGAATAACAAAATGGTCTCGAGAAAGAAGAGGACCACACCCCACCAAATGAAAAACTACCCCCCATCTACAAAAATCTTTTCCACAACAATAGCTAAAAATACCACCTTAATAGGAGTAGAGAAGGAAGAGATTAAGGGATTGGGAAGATAATCACAAATCGATCCCATGTTCAAGAATCCATAAAAAGGAGATCTCTTAAGATTACTATTTTCCTCCTTCATGAAACAAGTCCCCACCTCCATATGTGACTCTTCCACCTCCATAGGAACTGCAAAAGAAAAAGTAACCTGGGTGCACCAAGTCATCACCATGGCCAATATAAAATTTCTCAACTTAACTGAGATCAACAATTCCCCATATTTAGCTACAGATTTCAAGAAAAAACAACCAACTAGCACGAGCCCTTGAAAATTGCTTATAGTCTATTGGTAACCAAAAGAAACAAAACCTTTGTCCATACAAACTAAAATGAACAGTCCAAAATAAAAAATCTAAAATAAAATTGATGGTAACAATAGCCTCCATAAAAATCTTTCTATAGGGGTCAAAGAAACTCCACCCCAAAATTAGGGTGGGCACCATCTTCAAACTCACAGTAGAGAACACAATTTGTCACAACAAGCAACCACGTACAGTGACAACATCTCAACAACTTCAAAAACCCCCAGGACAGGGTGGGTCTAAAAGAATAGGGACAATACCCCAACAACCAAGCACAACCTCACCACTTGAAAATGAGCCACCATAGATCTTGTGTGTAATGAAGAGCTAGATCCACCACACGAACAATCAAGATGGGTGGAAAACCAAATCCATTACTTCCAATCCCAAGCATACACAATCAAAGCACCAACAATCACAGTAAAAATAAACTATCCAAGTAGGCCCTTGACAGATGTGGGAGAAAATATATGTCACCTCTTTGTCCATGCACAACTACATTGAGAAAATAAAAATATCTTCCATGAATCTTGCATAGAGAAGGGAACCACATTCTTTGCACCCACACAGGGGGTCCCAGATAGAATACCTCCCACAAAAAAGGGTGTAGATGTGAATATTCAAAGCCACAAGGAAAAAAAACCCTGCCCAAACACATCCACAGAAAGAACAACCTCAAGGCCACGGTGCCCACTTGATTATCAACTAAATAGGGGAAGTAGACCAAATGGGTATCATTTCGTCCCTATTGGCATTATGGTAGTTTTTGGAGGAGAGCTGAAGAATGGTCATAAGAAGATACATAATTGGTTTTCATTAACGGAAACATGATCAATTAATATTATTGGAGAGACTGGTAAGATCCGTACATGATCAGTAAAAGGAGAAATAATTAACTGTGTCGACCGGTGTACAAGAGGTGTATAAGAAGAACAATTTTAGTCAGTTAAATTGGTAGCATTCAAGTTACAGAGAAAATCAGACGATGCGGTCTTAAAGGAGACATTCATATGGTATGAGGAATCTATGGTTCTAATAAATTAGTTAAGGCAGTGGATCTAAGATCAAATATTGTTTATGAAAATGGATATTACATTTGGGGACGATGTATTAGGTATGATTGGTGTTGATTTTGAGGAGGTTGGTAAATATTTTGTGTTGACTTTGATGGAAGGTTTTTAGGTCTTAAGCCACTTAAGAACACAATATATAAGGAGATCTAAATTGTGTGATTTAGGGTTGCGCGATTGTATTTTTAAGTGCAATGATTTTAGATTGAAGAAGAGATCAGTATAACATCAGAAAGCAAAGGAGCATAGAGGATAAGATAGGAAAACAATGCCATTATATAAATCATTATTGATGTTCTTTCGTAATAGTTGCAGCAGTTTAAATCTCTTAACATGGTAGATCCTAACAGATATTTATTGTAAATCCTTTAACATGGTAACTTCTTAATTGAAGGTTGAAATTATCTAGCGAGGTAGACTCTAACAAGTCTTTTGGTACTTCTAACAAGGTACTAGTCACTTTTAACAAGGTGAACCCTAGAAAGGGTATTGTAGCTCCTAATAGGGAAAACACTTTTTGCTACAGTAAGATGATTTTTGCGTGTCAGTCCCACTATGGTTATTTCCCTCTAAAAAGGGTCTCGACATGAAAAATATATGTGCCATGTGATACTTTTGTGGATGCTTGACGTTTTTTACTTCTATTTGATATTATCAGTTGCATGTTTCATTATTTGGAAGTTGATTAGCTTTGTTAGATCGGTGGTGAAATTTCTTAAGTACTTGTCTACACTGATTCACCTCCCCTCTCAGTGCTTGTGCATAGTAACAATTGGTATAAGAGCATTGGTCCTCTTGATATTAGCTTAACCTCTTGAGGAAAAGATCCCCAAAAAACAACATGGAGAGTTGTAGGTATGAGAAGAAGCTTGAAGATGCAAACAAAGTAATCAATGAACTAAAGGAAAATTTGAGGAAATCCCATGCAAAAAGAAGAGAGCTCACTGAGAAATTGAAGGAAATATAAGATTACATTGATCAACTATCTGAAGGTAGTGTGTCTGAAGAATATGAGGAAGCAATCACACGTCTGATGGATAAGAACAATGGACTTAAAGAAGAGGTTGAAAATCTGAAAAGAGAGCTTGAAAGTCAGTCTGTCAGGATGTGTGAAGAGCTTGAAGAAAGAAGAGTTGTTGAGGATGCAAAGAAAACTGCTGAAGATGCCCTAAAGGCTAAAGATGAAACCCTAACATAAAAGTTGGAGCAACTATTCAGATCAGAGTAAGAATTTGTTGTATTGAATGAACACTTACATGATACAAATGAATAAAATACTAACATCGTAAGAGACAATGAAGGGCCGAGGAAAGAGAATGATAATCTGATAGAAGATCTTAAAGATGCAAATGATCTACTAGATAAATTCAATAAGAGTTGCTAAACTTGATGAACAACTTGCTAGTTAGAGGAGGAATGGAGAGAAACAAGGTCTAGGTTTTTCAAACTCTAAAGTTGGTGAATCATCCAGCACTAAGGACATTAATGCAGGAGAAAAATCAACACCCAAGGTGAACAATAGAACTGGTAAGAGAAGGAAGGTCATAATGTTAATGTATTCTAGTTTAAACCTATTGGTCCTAATGTTAGACCTAGAGGTCCTACTGCTAGATCAAATAATTCCTATGGTAGAGGTGATAAATAATATTCTAGATCTAATGAATTCTAAGGAACTTTTTATTACTACAATAAGTTTGGACATAAAGCTAATTACTGCAGAGTAAGAATCAATAGTCAGTGATCATATGATTACAATAGTCAGAGACCTATCAATCAGGGTAATCAATCATATGTTACCTATTCTATTTGCCACAACAATGGACATATGGATGTGAATTATAGATTAAGGTTAGCTAGAGGCAATGTTGCACCTTGGAATCAAACATGTATGGCTTTTTATATCTGTAACAAAGTTGGTCATCTTCCTAGATCATGCCGAGAAAGGAAGAATACTAGAGGTCAACCGGTGAACAAAGATTAAAATGATAAAGGGAAGAACATTGTTGATGTTGAGGAAGTTAGAAGTGAAATTAAGAAGACATGGGTGAAGAAAGGTGTATTGAAATATTTTGAATTGACTGAGAACTCCATGGATTTAGGAAATGTGGAGAATTCATCGGTGAACTAAGTCTGATATGACTTAGGAGGAGCACTAAAAGGAAAAATCCTAAAAAACCCCTATTAGTGAATAAGAGGTAAGATTCATATGCATATTGAGATGCCTATCTGTGATTTAATGAGGTTAGTGAAGATTAAGTGCTATATTTGGTTTTGTGCATGCATATAACGGTTGCTATGTTATAACTGTTGTGATCGGTGAAAAGCACCATTTGACTGTTGAAAATAATGACTACATTCTCAATGATATAGAGGTAAAAAAGTAAACTTCTTTGTTACTTTACATTCTTAAGATTTTATTGAAGAACATTTGTAAACATTCAAAAGTGATTGTGAGCATTTCTAGTGTGTAAATTGAGATTTCGAGTTGTGAATTGTATCGGTTGTCAAAGAACACCTATTGGTGATATTGGAGGTTATTTCTCATTGAGTGAAGATTCTACAGGAGTGTTACTGCTAAGAGATAATTTTTGTCATTATGGATACTCTCGTGATGATCAATATTATGGATGATCTAAGACCTATATTCAAGCTACACCCATTGAAGGTTAACTAGAATGATCCTATGGGTGCCCTATCATCGATACCATGTGTTGTACTGCTAACAAAAGACATTCATTTGTTTATACACTGTAAGTTAGAAGATCTTGGAGTTGATGAAATCTATGATGAATTTATTACCCTAAGAGATGTTGAAATGTTGATGGACGAGCATATGCATTTGATGCATAAAGGCTTTACCTATGTAGCTGAGATACCTGATGATTTCCATCCAGATTGGGTTATATTTTTGTTGAGTAGAGTCCATGATCATTTTATCTGGTTGGATAGACCTCACATGATCACAAAGGAATTAATCAATCGTGTTACTGGCTTTTGTACGACCGATGAGGAACCAACTCTGCAGACTATTACTACTAATTTGGTTACACGCTTGACCAAATCTAAACAAGATCACCAAGCAATGACTATCAAAGATATTGAAGACAAAGAAGTGAGATTTTCTTCAATGGTGGTTGGATACAGAGTATACTAGTCTAGTCGGTTGAACAGTGTACCCGGTGGAGCAATTCATGATGCATATAGAATGGTGAAAGAGGATGCAACGTATGACTAATGTGAGATGTTGAGGATCCAATTATTCGTGAACATGGAGAAGAGAAAGAAAGATAAGAAGCAATCATTAAAATATGGTTCAATCTTGGTATGCATGGTCTTCTATCTATAGAATGAATTTCCAGGAATAGGCCCTATTACATGGTTAGAAGTTCAATCGGTAGTTATGAAAATTAAGAAGTGCATTAGGACATTAGGAGATAATTTAAATATTGTCATGTGGGGATACTTTAAAGATTTTCAAGGGAAAATGCACTCAAGAGAGAGAATCCCAGATAGTATAGTTGAAAAGTAAAAGAATGATATTTTATTTTTAGTAGATACAGATACATGTATGTTGTAGGTAGTTCAACCTAGAACAACGTGGCTACCAGCTATGGGTTATGAATTAGATGGTAAATTAGTTAATTTACATGTTGATGTACTTTTTTCAAAACCTATTGATACTTCTACACCTAGATTTGGAACATATGAGGAGTCATCATTGAAAATTCACAGTGAACTAAAGGCACGAGTAATCCAAAGAAAAGTAAGAAAATATAGCCAAAATGAGTGGCATAACACAAGATATGATGACTAAACTTAGGAAGAAAATGGAAAGTGAGAAGGCAGGCACATCTACTGTTGTTGAAGGCAAGAAAGCTGAGGTTGGAGTTGAAGGATTCACACCTCAGAGAGTTACTAGGATTTCAACACTAAAACAAACTCAATATACTACTACTATTATGACTAAGCCACTAAAAGGGTCATCTGTAATTGTTCAGAAAACCTACAGAAGAAAGAAAATGAAGACATCTAGCTATAAAGAGTCCAAGAACAAGAAGTAAAGTAAGGATAAGGCTGAAGAAAGAGAGGTTGAAACTGATTCTAAGAAGGAGCATAAGGAACTAAGAGGTAGTGGGAATAAGTCCTTTGTAGTGGGAAAACCTACTATGAGTTCTATAAAAGTTGTTGATGTTATTACAGTCGACAACATCGTTCAACATGTTAAGGAGTATGGAAGAATGAAAAATGTGGTGAAGCTCTTTGATACATGTGTCACTAAAGAAAAGAAGAAGATAGAAGATGCAGTTGTAGAGAGTCTACATAATTTTTTCAAATCACCTAGTGAGTTATACAAGACAATACCTAAGGAACTGTATAAGGCCGTTGACAAAATACGGAGAGAAGCTTTGAAGGTTGATAGAGTAATGATGGAGCAATAACTTGCACTATTGAAACCTAAATTAACAACTAAGGATGTGAAGGTAATGGTTAAAGTATTAGAGAAAATAATAAGGTAAAGAGCAAGGAAATTGTTTAATCTAAGAGTTAGGTTTAAGAAGTGATACCATGAATAACGCAAATCTAAGTGCATACACCAAAAATACAATTAGACAAGGAGACAATATTTTGAAAGGGGAAAAGCAAAAAAAAAAACCCCGTGATAATATTATGAATGGGCAAAAAATGCCTAGAGAGAGAGAGAGAGAGAGAGAGAGAGAGAGAGCTATGCTCTTACAATGATATTCAAGAAGAAGTGAAGAATTGTCTAATGTGTGTGTTAATGAGAGAAAGAAAGTCATCTCTTTAATAGAGAGGTAAGGAGGGAGTTACATTGTAACTCCCATTTCTAAAGATGCCAAGTGTAGGATTCCTCATAAGGAGGAATATCTAAGAATAATAAAGGATACCTTGGTTTATCCTAGTAAATATAACAACCAAGGAAAGATTAATTCTAACATAAAGCAATGAGAGGAGAGTTAAAGACAAGGAAGAGAGTCTCAAGGATCCGTATTGGACAAATACAATCGGTGAGAGATGAGACAATGGAATCATGGAAAAATTTAGTGAAATCTATGATAGTAACCAAGGATAAATTGGTAGAAGAGAAAGAAAAAGATCAAGAGTCTAAAGCTGAAGAGATCAGAGAGGTCATTGACAATGTTATTTCTGATATCTCTAAGCAAATACAAATCATTGATTCACAACCAAAAGTTGACGCACCAGAAGATCAGATTGTAGAGGAAGTGACAAAACTGAAAGGTGAAGAACAAAAGATTGATGAAGATGTATTGTCAGTGAAGAGGAAATTAGTCCTAACCGGTGAAGCTAGCACACAGAACTGTTAGGAATAAGGTGTCTCAACCTTGGATAATTCCTATTCTTATTATTTGTTTTGTAAAATGTATTTCTTGCAAATAATGTTGATGTGTCGGCATCTTGAATAGTGTGTAAGGAGATCATG
>MU224190.1:1788170-1801443 GCA_018584345.1 Thuja plicata | reverse complement strand
TTCCTCTTCCATCAATCTGTGATTTTTGGCCTCCATAGCTTTTTTGCTTCTCTCTTTCTGTGACAGGTTTGCATGCAGGTGATTCTTGGGAGTTGTGGGTTGATAGTTTTCATCAACTCCA
Organism: Thuja plicata; assembly: GCA_018584345.1. Lineage (NCBI taxonomy): Eukaryota > Viridiplantae > Streptophyta > Pinopsida > Cupressales > Cupressaceae > Thuja > Thuja plicata. The sequence continues at coordinate 1,801,322 of MU224190.1, read as the reverse complement.
ATAATGCTTACCGTAGTCATGGGAGTCACCAAAGACAAACTTCAAGGATGTCTTTGACAAAAAGTAATTCTGGTGATGCTTTGTCATTGTTGACAAAAAAGGGGGAGACATATGAGTATGAATAAAGAAAGAGAGAGTATGAATAGAGTAAGGGAGAGTATGAGTTGAATGATTCAAATTATGTATGGGTACAGTGTAGGTCAATACTTACAGAGTTATGCATGGCAGAGTTTTGAGTTTATATAGAGTTTTTGCCATCAATGCCAAAGGGGGAGATTGTTGGCATTGTGGTAGTTTTTGGAGGAGATATGAAGATCACTCATAAGAAGATACATAATTGGTTGTCATTGATGGAAACATGATCAGTTAATATGATTGGAGTGAGCGATAAGATCCGTACTCGATCAGTAAAGGGAGAAACAATTAATTGTGTCGACCGGTGTACATAAGGTGTATAGGAAGAACAATTTCAGTCAGTTAAATTGGTAGCGATCGAGTTACAGAGAAAATAAGATGATACAATCTTAAAGGAGAAATTCATATGGTATGAGGAATCCATGGTTCTGACCACGATAGGTAATTAGATGTTTTGAGTGAATTATATTTTTGATGTGGAAGACAGTGTACCTATTGGGTCACCGATCAGAATTTCATGATAAATTAGTTAAGGCGGTGGATCTGAGGTTGGATATTATTTATGAAAATGGATATTACATTTGGGGATGATGTATTAGGTATAGTTGACATTGATTTTGAGGAGGTTGGTAAATATTTTGTGTCAACTTTAATGGAAGGTTTTTAGGTCTTAAGCCACTTAAGAACACAATATATAAGGAGATCTAAATCATGTGATTTAGGGTTGCGATCGTATTTTGAAGTGCAGTGATAAAAAATCAGTACAATGTCAAAAAGCAATGGAGAAAAGAGGATATGATAGGCAAGCGGTGCCATTCTACAGGTCATCATTGTTGTTGTTTCCTAACAGTTGCAACAGGTTAAATCCCTTAACATAGTAGATTCTTATAGATCTTTATTGTCAATCCTTTAACATGGTAACTTCTTAATTAAAGGTTGGAATCCTCTAGAAAGGTAGACTCTAACAAGTCTTTTGGTACTTCTAACAAGGTACTAGTCACTTTTAATAGGGTGAACCCTAGAAAGGTTATTGTAGCTGCTTATAGGGCAAACACTTTTTACTGCAGTAAGGTGATTTGTTGGTGTCATCCCCACCATGGTTTTTTCTCTCTAACAAGGGTTTCCATGTAAAAATATATATGTCATGTGTGATAATTTTGTGGATGCTCGATGTTGTTTACTTCTATTTGATATTATTAGTTGCATGTTTCATTATTTGGAAGTTGTTGATTAGCTTTGTTAGATCGGCGGTGAAATTTCTTGAGTACTTGTCTACATTGATTCACCCCCCTCTCTCAGTGCTTGTGCATACTAACATTCCCTTCAAACCCCCAGACCCAAAACACTTGAACAGATACACAGAAGAGGCATGCCTCATAGTAGAAGGAGCGCCAACATCTATTATGTAGAAAAACCAACAAAATCCATCCAAGAGACCACCATTTACTAGCTGCGGAAGAGGGAAAAGATTACTAAAATAAATGGAAGCCACAAGAATCTCCCTCATAAAAAAAGGCAGAGTGTTCTGCATAAACTGCCACCAAACCCAATAGCTGAATGAAGAAATAATAGAATTAGTCGGCACCTCAACTTATTTTTCCAAGCCACCACAACCAACAAGGGAGTCACTTGGGTCAGCAAACATAGGGGTCAAAGCCACCACCCATACACATCACAGAGAGTTAATCAATGCAAGAACCACCAAGGGATCCTACAAACGACAAGGATAAAGGGGTCATCCAACCACCAACAAATTATGGGTAAACAAGGAGGGCAAGGACCCCTAGAAAGAGTGGAAATAGGGCCTAAACAAAGCCCCTCCATCACAATCAGTAATAACAACCACAAAAGTTGAATCATCAGAGACAAATGGGCGACCAGAAACATCACACATAGGCATAGCATGAGTCGAGGAGACCACCAATGTCTTCCAAAACTGCACAAACCCACTAGGATCATCATTCATTTCCTTTTCCTCACCTTTTGCGTCTCTAGATTTTAAAATCCCTCCTTGGCTCCTCTTCCCGCTTTCACTCTTCATCTCTCTAGAATCTAGGTAATGGATGAAAAAGGATTCCAAGTGGTAATGTTACAAGTGGTATTGATGAAGAGAATATATAAATACTATGAGTTAGTACAAAATGCCCAAAACACTCTTAATGGGGAGATTTCATTTCTACAATGTTACGTAGTTCAAACATGTGACTCTAAGGGTGAGTTTTGTGTGTTTTTAGACAAATTAAAAAAATGTTTAAACAAGTTTTTTCTATCAATTATGGGACCTTTTCACAATTCATATAAGAATTACTTTTTAGTTGTAGAGCTATTAAATAAAAGATTATATTGCATCATCAGCAAACTCTAATTATGAAATGCATACATTTTGTATCTCATCTTGTTTTATGAAAAATGATTTTCAATATTTGTGTTCGACTTTGAGTAGAAATGTTTTGAGTTTTCTTATGTAGAACATAGGATAAATGTTGTCATTCTCGTTTAATACATTTGACTCATTCAAGTTGAGATTGTTGTAAACGTAATATATGTTTATTCTAATTTTCATTGTACGGAACTTCTACATTGAAGTTGAAGCAACGTGCTTGTAGAATTTGTAGTCTTTGAGCAAGCAATAACTCACCTCTTTCTAAGTGTGGTCATAAAATATAATATGTCCTACACTATTTGTATGTCAATTTGTTATCAACCGATTTAAACTATTTTTTAAATGTAAAATTCTATTTTTATGGTGAAACTCGCCTCTTTTAAGTGTGTTCATAAAACATAATATGTCCTGCACTATTTGTATGTCAATTTGTTACCAACCGTTTTAAGCTATTTTCTAAATGTAATCCTATTACTATGGTGAAAGTTAAAATTTCATAACCTGAAACATGACAATCCATAACCATAACTTTTCTAAAAATACTCGAAGTGGTGTCATAGTTCACTAAGGGCTTTGGGTTCTCCTCACATAGCTCTCGATGTTGACTCCAACATTGAGGTTGAAGCAAAGTGCTTGTAGCATTTGTAGTCTTTGAGCAAGCAATAATTTACCCTCTTTTTAAGTGTGACCACAAAATAATATATGTCATGCTCTATTTGTGCATCAATTTGTCACCAACCCATTTAAACTATTTTCTAAATGTAATCATTTTACTAGGTGAAAGTTAAAATTTCAAAACCTAAACCATGACAATACATAATCTTTTTTTTCCCAAAAAAGTTCGACCGAGTGACATAATTGACCAATGGATTAAAGTTCTTCTCATATAGATCTCGAGATCAATTCTCTCTACTTAAACTTACATAATAATAGTAGCTTATAAGCTATTATTGCCATCCTTAAGAGATCCCTAAGGGATACATAACTGAAAAACCAATAGTATTTTCTTTTAAACAAGCTATAGATGAACAAATGTTCAAAAGCAATGGAGTTTAATCTGCCTAGGGAAGTTGTGGGGTATTAATCGAATAAAATGTTAGCACCCAATACAAAATTTGGCGCATTTGGAGGAGGTTGTTTAGATGCCGAGGTTTGGGGAGACAAGACTGAAAATACGCACTGATGCACGTGAAGGGAGAATCTCGGGCTTTTCATTTTCTCTGCCTACTTTCCCTTTTGTAGGTCATGATATTACGTCTGCCCAATTGACGTTGTTTTTATTACTTGTCGTGATGGAATCAAAGTTTGAGCTTAGTCGAAATATGTGTAAAGTAGGATAATGACAACAATTGTATGTTGTGACCTTCCACATGGATTGCTGTCAAAATCTAGCCTACCTTCACTTTTTTGTGGAGGATTTTATCTAATCCATCATTTAGGTTTGTTATTGGGAATATGAATTTGATTGAGAGAAGAGGATTGAGGGGTGTCTATTTCAATAAGATTATTCGGGACACAATTTTGATCTTTAAGGATTTTATTTAATTCTTGATTAGATTTGTTATTAGAAGTATGAGTTTGATTGAGAGTTTAAGGATTGAGGGGTGTCCATTTTAAAAAGGTTATTCGAGACACAATCTTGACCTTTAAAGATTTTAGGGTTGTCCATTTCAAAAAGGTTATTCGAGATACAATCTTGACCTTTAAAGACTTTATTGTATTCATCAGTTAGATTTGTTATTCAGAGCATGAGTTTAATTGAGAGTGTAAGGGTTAAGGGGTGTCCATTTCAGCAAAGTCATTTGGGACACAATATTGACCTTTGAGGTTTTTATTTTATTCTTTAGTTGGATTTTTTTATTTAGGTATGAGTTTGACTAAGAGTCTAAGGATTGAGGGGTGTATGTTTTAACAAAGTCATTTGGAACACAATCTTGACTTTTGAGGATTTTCTTTTATTTATCAATTGGATCTATTATTCGAAGCATGACCCTGATTGAGATTTAAGGATTGAGGGGTGTCCAATTCAACAAAGTCTTTTAGGATACAATCTTGACTTTTGAGGATTTTATTTTGGTCATCACTTGGATTTTTATTTGGGGCATGAGTTTGATTGAGAGTTTGAGAATTGAGGAGTCTTCATTTCAACAAAGTCATTAGGGGTGCAATCTTAACCTTCAAGGATGTGTAATAAAAAAAACATACTATAACCCCTATCAATTGTGAATAGTTAATTGAATTAACCCCCTTTAGTGTCAAGGTTCTTTTTAAAATGTTCACATGCAACATTTTATTCTTGTTTCTTTCTTTTCAAACTTTTCTCACTTTTAATTTTTGTTTCACATCTTCACTTTTTTTTCTTGATAAGAGGTAACTATATAATTTTATTTTCATTATTCTTCTCATCTTGATATGAAAAACTTCCATTTTGTTTATTTAATCTATTTTTAATATTTTTATAGATATAAAAATATTATGTACCATTTAACTATCTCATGTGTGATTTATCTATTTTATAAAAAAATTAGTTAAGATAAATTTTATGTCTTCTTAAAATATATAGATATTTTGCACATTCAACAAAACACACCAGTCATAAGACTACATTTAGAAAAATATTATAAATTTGTTGATAACAAAATTGCATCATAATTTAACTACAACCTTTGGGGTCAATTTTTTTGAAAGAAAGACACTAAACTGTCACAAGATGCAATTTTTATTCAACACTCCTAACACCATCAATCCAAAGTCATTATAAAGATTTCTAAGGCAAAGAAGAAGTCAAATCTATATTTACTTATAAGTTGATACATGTACAATGAAATATAGAGATATTTTGGTAGAGTTTCTTTTTAAAAATAAAACTTTTAAGATTTTGAAATTTGAATATGATGGAATCGTGGTTGGAGAATCCAATTAAGGATTTTCCAATCATGCAACTATACATAAACACTTAAAGAAGAATTAAATGACATAATAAACTAATGGAAATGTGATACTATTGATTCACAATAAAAGTTTATCATCCTAAAAACTAAACATTTGATTTGTGCTCAATTTAGGATCATTTTGGGCCCACTTTAGTGTGGTTCCTTTGATTGGGCTTCATATTGCACTTAAATGTACACTTTATTAACATATGGCTCCTTGTTTCTTCCCTAATCCTCCCTAATTTGTGCAAAATTGAGGTAGGATCTTATTTCTAAGCATCCTCCCCTATTTTCATCCAACTGCAAAATTCCCTCTTCCTTTTATGATCTTGGAATTCTCTCTCAATATCGGAATCATCTGACCTTCCGGATCTCGCAAACATTATAGGACATTCCCTCCAATCACAAGCAAGCAAATTTTCGAAGGGGTGCACTCGAAGTTTGACTTTACCCCTAGGTTTCTTATCTAAGATTGGGCCCTGGATCCTATCTAGCACATTCATTGGGGGTTCTGAATCCATGGCTGACTTGTGTAATTATCTTTCTAGATGCACTATAAAAGGATCTCCCTCTTCCTTCATTTTAGAGAGACACATCATCATTATGAGCATGTAGCCATTATTGTCAAGCAACCATCGAGAAAACAATCAAGCAAAGTATTGAGCATCTAAGTGTAATTTAAAGTGGCATTCTAGCATTCAAGTCTTCAAGTATTCAAGGTGTCTTCCATAGATCAAGCTTCTTTCCCCATTGAGGCCAAGCAAAGGAGTTTCTTGGAAGGACATTGGCATCATTTCTTCATTCCTCAATCATTCATTGGTGATTTACAAAACATCTTCATAAGGTTTTGTCTTACATGATTTCCTTTTGGTTTTTGTGTGGAGTCAAAGCTATTGCATCAACATTCTTGATCACATTCATAGAGGTAAGAGTATCTACATTACATGATACACTTCATTTCAGATCTAATCTCTGTTACATGTCAGCATTCCTTACTTGATTTCAATTCAAGGTTAATTCCTAAAGTGGGGCTTGATCAAGGCAAGCCCTCCTTCCACAAACAATTTCCCTTTTTCTGTGTGCAAGAACAGGTTTTGAGATCTGTGGAATTGGATTCTGGCATTGTTGGATTTATCTCAGAGATTGGAATCAAAAAGTACACAATCTCAAACAGAGGCTTGTAGTTGAATCTCGACTTGTACTGAAAAAATCAACTTATTCCTGGAGGCCTCATATTTTCATGATCAGAAGTTAGAGGTGCTAGGGTCCCAGATCTAGAACGGTTTCAGTCTGCGACATCTCTGTGACTAGAAATTGCAGTTTTAAGGTATATAACCTCCTAATCATTTCAAGGTGAAAAAATCCTTCTCCAATCTTTCATTTTCTTTCTGATCTATCATTGCATCAATCTTTTCAGTCATTTTCTAGATCCATAGTCAATCCCATAATCAATATCCTTCAAAAGGAATATCAAATTCCCCTTTTGTTTGAGCTATGCATTAGCACCCTTCATCCATTTGGTTGTGTTAATAAAACTTGAAATTAAGGGTTGGATTTTTATTCCTCATGTATACCATACAATCTTGGTGAGTGATCTCTACTCTTAGCATTGCTCATCATTTCCTATTATACAAAAAGTTACATCCAAAAAACTTGTCACATAGACTTATAGCATGAGTAATTAGTCTTTAATGATACATTAACACAATCAGTGAGTGAATCACAACTTTCTAAGATTATTTTTAATACAATGCTCTTATTCTATAACCAAGGTGTATGAACTTAAGCTTGAATAACCATTCCAAGACCAACTCCCATATTGTTTATCCTTTAATGATGATGGATGGTGTTTATATATTGAGTGCAAGAAATTAAAAAATATCCATCAACTAACAAGGTAATATAAATTGGGCATGAGCCCGTAGTGTGACAGTGTGTCATGAGCCCTATTAAGAGGGTAGTTATGTGTTTGAACCCCCCAGAGAGAAAAAATTGGTGCACATGCCCAACATAATAGAGATTTTTGCGTTGGAGACATAGACAACCTAGCGTGGAATGGTCAATGGGAGGCATAAGGGGTTACTGCATGACAAAGTAAGGTATAAGGTGGTCGCAGATGTCAGCTGGGATTCTTCTATGTAACAAGTGTGATAGTGGTGGTGTTGGTCGTGGGAGTCTGAATGAATCATTGAACATCGATATAGAGCAATATGTAGCAAGAGTAAGGGAGACAAGGAGTGATGGTTGTGTCTATGCAGCCACATATTTGCACTTTAGTAAACAAAATATGTTGTTAACAAAATGTGTTAGCAACATGTGTGTTAGTCTATTGTATTTTTTTACAAATTATTAACACACGTTAATACAATAGACTAACACACATGTTGATAACACGTTTTGTTAACAACATATTTTGTTTACTAAGGTGCAAATATGTGGCTGCATAGACACAACTAGGAGTGATAAGGGGTCACTACTAGATGTGCCTTTGACTAACGAACATGGTGGATGGGTTAACAGTGGTCATTTCTAAACGCTTGGGATTCATAAGGAGTTTTGGTGGTAGTCAAATCGGGAGTCATAAGTAGAAACTACCAACAAGAACCTACTCAGTGTGTTCGATATTTGGCATTCATGCACTTGGCGAGATATGGTGAGATTCATAGCGGTTTAAAATAGAAAAATGTTAGATATTGGAGGCATTAATGCCTCGAAAGCCTCACACACAATATTACCATGTGAATGGGGTCCCCCAAATGTGAGCCCGCTAGCTCAAAGCTCTAGTCAAAAGCGATAAACAAGCAAAAAAAAAGGTAGAAGGTCATATTTAGAATTGCATTGAGTTTTATGCACGTGAAAAATGTAGAAGGTCATATTTAGAATGAATGTTATGTGATGAGATATATGCATAAAACTCAATGCAATTCTAATAATGAACCTCCCTAGGACTAATAAGCTTGGACACAAATTTAAATCTTGGCATGGAGATTTTATGTATTCCATGTATCTTTACTATGTATTATTTACTATAAAGTTTGATATCACATGTTTTGATGAGATAAAATGGGAAGGACCTAAAACCATAACATAAAAACCATATAGGCGATAGAGATGAGTCTCATAAGAGGTGAGACATTAGAAAAAAAAAAGAAAGCATTCTAAACAAGAAGATAATAGTAACAAAAAGGAACATGTAAGAGTCCATATTAGGATGAAGTGAAACATATAGACCAATAATGGGTCACCTAGAAGCTTGAGGCCTTCGATGATGCCACATTGTTGAATAGTAACTAGTGTGGAGAAATTGGAGTGAATTTTATTTTAGAAAACTACTCAAACCAATTAGCTAAACTATTTCAAATATGATTGTTGAAGAATTATACTCAACAATTCCAAAAATTATCCTTATGGGGAGAGAAAATTACATATGTGAACTTGAATGACTTATTTCTAGCTGGGGTCAAGGAACACATACGATGAGGTATGCATGTGTTAGACCTAGTTGTATATCTTGTCTTTTAGTTTAGCAAACAAGGTAGAGGAGACATTTCCAGTACCTATAAGGCATGAGTTTTATGGTATAAGAGATATTTTGTAGCACAACCATATCTCAAAACACTAATTTGAATCATCAACATGTTAAAGAGAAAAAGAAAAAGAAAAACTATGTTTTTACCATGATAGAAAATACAGTAGTGGACATAAACGGGCAAAAAATAAAATATCCTACCTTGAAGGGTTGAGTGAGGAAGATGATGGAGAATAAATATTATAGTTTGATAATGATCCAAATAAATAATCAAGAGATCTCCAGCCATCAATTTTGTTTCATGCACTTATAGCATTAACACCCCAAAATATCTCAAGATAGTGGATTTCTTAAAGAAAGATATAGTAACTATGTTGATAGACTTAACAAGCACTCACAAATTCTTCAACAAAATGTCAAACGCTTATTTTATTTATTTTATCTATCTAGCTCTAGAATTATAATTCATGATTATAGATGTGGGAATTATTAGTTGCTCTAGAAAATTATATATACTTAAATTATTTATGGTAGAATATAAATGTGATTATCTTATGTTCACAATCCCCATGGGTTTTGTGTGCACTTTTACAAATCACAAACCTCAATGAGACATTGATATAAGCAATAAAATCAATTTAAGATGTAAACTAACTAGAATAATGAAATGAAAGACTCATGGGTGTCTTGTAGCTCTCTATTCCTAAGGACCTTTAGCTCTTAGCTGCAAATTGAGCTCATGGTGACAATATAGAAAAAAAGAATTGAATGATGAATTGGTGAAGATATAAGCTATGATGAATGCAAATATAAGTTAAATGATACAAGATGAATTCAAAATTATAACACTACTCAAATGAATAAAATGCAATTGCTATGGTGGATGCAAAAACTAGCATACTTGGATGCTTGAATGAAAGTGGATGATTTGCACTAAGAATGCATCCTATTTATAGGATTTCTCAAGGTGTTGGGGGTAAGTTATGATTAACCATTATCAAGATGTGGTTGGAGTTAGGGGAGATGATGTGTCCAAGATGAATGGTCAAGATTGTATTATAAGAATGAATGGTCAAGATAGCAAAGCCTTTCAGTGGTCCATGTGAGCTTTTCCCTTATATCTCATTGGTTGATTTTAATTTGTCATTCAGTGGTAGGTGAGAGATTTTAGGTGGTAATTAATTCAAAAGAATTAATTAAATTAGCCATGTGTGATGTTGAATAGGTTGGATTTAATTAATTAAAGATAAACTATATAATCAAATATTGAATTCAATTACACAGTAGATGATTTTTTATTTAATTAATCCAATGGCTTGAATTTAATTAATATTTGTTGCTGACTATTTTCAAGTGTATACAGGTGCAATAAACATTATGATGGGACTGTTGTGTCTTACTACACTAGGGATAATTCAGATGGAATTCTATGAGCTACTCATATGCTTTTACCTAGAGGAGAGGTTAGTAGAACTAAGATAGTTATGTGCAAAGTCTCGATAGATGTTAAACTCTCATCAAATGAAAAGATACTTTTGACAAGGGAACAAATGTGTTTTTGGGAAACTATATTTTTTTAGAATTATGTCAATCAAAAGCTTATGCACCATTGGATCTATAATAAATTATAGATAAGCACTCAATAGTTTGGAAATATGCCAAAAAGATTTACTTCTAAAAAATACCACCTTCATTCCATTTAACTAGTACTAGGGAGACAACCACCCTTTGCTAGGCCCTATATGTATCCTTATGTATAAAAATATTAGATCAAAAACATGGTTCAAGAGATGTTGGAAGCGCCTCAAAGTGATTACTCCTCTTATGTGACAATGGTGTGCAAGAAAGATGAAAATTAGAGGATGTCTCCCGATCGTAAAATATCAAGTACACAATAAAAGATCATTTTCCCATTCTAGATGATTTAGTATATGGGCTTAATGGTGTTCTTTATGTTATGAAACTTGATCTTCATTTTGTTTATCATTAAATCAAAATTAAAGATGAGGATGCGCATAAGAAAAAAAATAGAAGCCATGAGGGCCATTATAATTTTTTGGTGATTTATTTTAGCCCTATACATGCATCATATACAATTCAAAGTTTGGTAAATTTATCTCTAGGTCATTTTTGTTGAAATTTATTTTTATATTTTTTATGATATCTTAATATATAACAAAACTTGGGTGGAACATTTGTACTGTGTGAGTAAAGTTTGGACATTCTTGAACAACCTTATCTATACAATAAGTCATTGAAGTGTATTTTTGTAGCCAAATACATGGAGTACCTATGCTATAGGGTTTCATATGAGGGATTCAAGGTGGACCATCACAAGACCAAGGACAATATAGAATACAAATTACCTAGGACCCTAAAAAACTTATAAGTTTCTTATGGCTTATATGTAGCACAAAATAAACTCTCATAAACTTGTTGAACAAGGACTTTGTCTAGTAGAATGAGGCATCTACCAAGGAGTTTGAGAAATTAAATGAAGTCATGTGCAAAACTCTAGTTCTAGATACCCCCAACTTTTTTAAAAAAATCATTACAAAATGTGATGCTTTAGAACATGGCAGAGGAGTAGTGCTCATGTAAGAAAGAAGACCATAGAATTGGAGGGTTTCCAAGTCAAAGTTAATAATTTTTTAAAACTAAATTATGGAAGGAAATATTGGTTTTCTTACATGTATTAAGAAAATAAAGATAGTCTTTAATGGGAAGTCGCTTTAAGGTAAAGAGAAATCATGATAGTCTCAGGTATTTCCAAGAAAGGTATTTCCAAGGTAATCATGTGAATAATATGAGATTTAGGTCACATGGGTACTAGCATATAGCTTTGAGATCATGCATAAGAAATGCAAGGATGATGTTGTGGTTGATGCTCTATCCAGAAGGGATGAACCCACAAAGTCACTATTATATGTAATTTCCATATTGTAATAAAATGGGTTAAATGGGGCTTGAGAAGAGTGGGAGATGGGCATGTGTGCTCAAATCTCTCATTGAGAAAATCCAACAAGATTCAGCTTGTGTTTTAGATTTTTTTTTACGGAAAGGAAATTATTTGTGGTATAAGGACATGCGTGTACCTATGCATGAACTCAACACTTGATTTTAAGGTGTTGGTATAATATAGTGGGTGGAAACTCTAGATTATTAAAGAAAGACTATAAAATCTACCAAGATTACTTTTAGGAGGGCTCAAAGGATATGTTCAAGATTCTATAGTAGAAGGCATGGTATGCTATCAAAATAAATGGGAGACAATTAAGATTCCAAGTTTTCTTCAATCCTTATCTAATCCAAGTAAAAGGAGGGAGGAGGTATCTATGAATTGTATTATAGGTTTAACCAAATCTGAAGGAAAAATGGAATCGTTGTTTTAGATTGTCTTACCATATATTCATTTTTATTTTTTATTTTTGGTACACTCATTTTTAACTATCACTCATTTTGGATTAGTGAAGGTAACTTTCTAGATAAGATTGTGTGGAACCTCTCCACTCATGGTGAATTCACGGTGGCCTCTGCTTGCTCCCTTGTGTTCTCCAAGGAAACTAAGCCCCAATGTGCAACTATCTGGTATAAACTCCTTACTCCAAAGATTAACTTCTTCTTTTGGATTCTTATCCAGAACAAACCCCTTACTATTGATAATTTGGTTAAAAGAGGATTCTCTCATGTAAATATTTGCAGTCTTTGCTTTGATCAAGCTGAATCCTGTGACCACCTTATGATCCATTATAGTTTTACCAGGAAGGTTTGGTCTTTGGATTTTCAAAATTGGAATCTGGTCTGGCTCTTTCCTAATTCTTGGCAAGACTTTGTTACTCAATGGAGATGCCCTTTTGATAATGAAATGGCAAGACAATTTTGGAATCTTATCCCGCCTCATCTTTGTTGGTGTATCTGGAAGGAAATAAATAACAGAATCTTCAGAGAGAAAAGCTCTAAACCTGAAATTATTTTCAACATAATGGCTAGATCTTTAAAGGAAAATTTCATCTCTACTATAAACAATAGCAATAGCAAGTACAGCTCTCTCATCCCGGAGGTCAACTGGTCAACTTGGAACTTCCCTCTCCTCAAAAATCAAGTTTGCTCCCAAAGAGAATTATCTGTCTGGACTGCTCCTCCAATTGGCTGGGTTAAAGCCAATTTTGATG
>MU224190.1:1719916-1785955 GCA_018584345.1 Thuja plicata | reverse complement strand
CAGAAGAAAATTAGTGGGAATGAAGAAATGTTGAAACATTTGCTTACGCTGGTAAATACTGGTATGAGGGCTACTCTAGAGAATCTGATGTCTCTAAGCAACTGGCTGGAAGGTAATAAAGACATCGCTGAACATTCTGTTACTTCCCAGCAGATGGGACCAGGCACCCGAACAAGATCCAAGAAGCAGAAGGTTGAGGATCCGGACCTCCAGAAGCTGAGAGAGAATGTGATGACTATGCAGACTCAGCTGGAAGATTCTGAGAGTTTTCTGAAAACTCTGTTCTGATTTTGGTGCTGGCGGCTCTTTTTCTCTGTTTTCCTTCCAGCGTTTCTTTTGTTTTTTTGTCTTGCTTATGCTTAATGCTAAATTTGGGATTTGTCCCTTTGTAGCCTTCTCCCTTCCTAGGGGCAGCCTGATGTTCTCTGGGCTCTAATGCCTTTCTTTCCTCTGCTTTTTTAAAGGGTTTCGGGGTCCCTTCAAAACCTGTTTTTACCGTAATAAAAAACTATCACTATAACAACATGTACGAATACTATCCAAAAATTTATATGGGAATCCAAAATCATGGTAAGTGTTCCTAATTCTATATTTACAAGTAATTTATGGATTGACTTATTTCCATGTATGGGCACTCAACATGTTTGTAACTCATCATATCATCCCTAATTAGATAGATGGATTAAGGTTCTTAGCAAATTATTTTTGTCTTATCACAAATTTTTTTATTCGAGTAAATGGAAGAGATAGGTGCAATGGTTACCACTAATAAAATGATGGTATAACTCTTCTTTCCATTCTTCCGCCAAAATGTCTCTATTTTTGGCACAATATGGGTATCAAGGATAATAAATCATCTCTTTTTTGTGGGTACACGCAAAGGTTACAATAGTTGAAGAGCACATTCAACATTAATACTAGAGATAGCTAGTATTATGGAGAACTTGACAATGACATAAACCATTATAAAGAGACAAGCTTATCAACATTATAGTGAAAATACTTTTGAAGTGGGAGATTAATCTTTTGTGTGACTACAACCATATTATCAAATTTCACTAAAATATTAATAGAAAGGTAGCAAGCATGTGCACAAGTGTTATGGTCCTTATAAGGTGTTGTAGAGGATTTCCAATATAATATACAAATTGGCATTACCTATGTCAACAATAAAAATATCTAATTTTTCATGTTTAATACTTGAAGAAGGTAGTGAAACAAATATTTGTAGCATAAATTGAGTTACCAAAGCCTAATGAGGAGGTAGAATATTTTTTCACAAGCTTCTTCAAACATGCTTTAAATGAAATTGCAAAATGAAAGAGTCCAAATGGATTGATTATTAGTCATATAGAGATGTAATATTGATTTTTCTTTACTAGATATACCTTGGAGATTGTTGTACTATAAATTCCTAGTGGGATTTCCTTAATTGAGCATGCCAAAACTAATTTTTCCCATTATAAATGAAATGAAATGGTCATGCATATGTTCTAATTTTTTTAAGAAGTTAAGAAGATATGGTGTATATTGAAAAGATATATTCAATCTCTATTCCCCTTTAAACTTACTATAGAGGTTAAAACACAATAGTGTGTCTTAGTTTTGGACCAGCCCTATTTTTTTCTTAAAATAATGTTTCTAATTAAAATGCATGGTGGACTTGATCTGAAAATTTTACATTAAACCTCCACCAAGGTTAGGTCAAAATCCCAAGCTTAAATCAAACCTACAATAAAGTCTCATTTGTTCTTATCAAAATGATATAAAATTAATAATTTTACCTCACCTTTTGAGGATCAAATGATGTTATCTAAAGGTAACATTTTGAATGTATGTATCATTTAGTATTAGGTTTATAAATTATAATATATTTATTAAATATTACATATTTTATTTTATAATCAACATATATCTATTACAAAGAATAATTATATATATTCAAGGTATTAGAAAAATAACATGACTAATGTCATAAAAACAATTTTAAAAAAAGGCATTGTGTTTCACATACGGTTTTGCATATTAGATGCAGCATAAAATAGGGTGTTTTCCCATGATACAAAGACCCAAGGGAATTGTTAGTAGATAACCATTATCAACACATTGTCAACAAACAAACCAAAAGGAGCCAATCACCATGAATTCCCTTTATCAATAACCAACCAGAGTCTAACAATAACAGTATAAGCAACAAAAGAGGGAGGAGATTACTACTAGGGTTCTGCAAACTGCTAAGGTTAGCTCAATGTACTCCTTTAAACTCATTAAATGGGCCTTTCATGAAATTTAGAACTTGAATATGAAGTATCATGCTCTCTCAGATAAGTTTGAGGATCTACATTAGAACTTGGGGAATATTTTTTCCCATCCCTCTCCCAATATGACTTCCTATACTCTTTGATCTTATGTTGAGAAGAAAATTTTAATGGATCGTGTGGATGTAGAGGACAATGCTAGAGAATTTTCTTGAAAAATGATGGATGAGTTGAATAAACAGGCTTACAAGACTAATGCCACCCTCAATAAAATTATGGGCATCAGCCAGAAAAACTTAAGTCTATTGCTGACAACATGAAAACCCTTGTGGCGAGGTTGGAGGCGGCTCATCGGGAGAGGGATATAGTGGAGATTGATCAGGACAAGGAGGCTCTTGTTGGATATACTGAGGGCCTTGGGAAGAGAACCAGGGCAATTTTGAAGAAGTAGACTACTCCCCTACCCAAAGATATTCAAGAACTGAAAAATGTGGCTCAGAGGATGAGAAAAATGGAAGAAGAGGTTGTTGCAGCCTTAAATACTTTGAGCTAGTTCTGTTATTTTCTTGCTTCTTGTGGTCTGCTGGCCTTGGGCTGGCTTTTTGTTGGTTTTTCTGGGGATGGGTTGGTTATGTGTCTTCTTGTCTGTTTCTTTTAGGATTTTTGTTTCATGTTGGGGGCTTATAATGCAACATCTTATGTAATATTTTTGTAAAGGGTTTCAAGGTCCCTTCAAAACATTTTTTTTGCATTAATAAAAAAAAAATAGTATAAGCAATAATCGAAAAAGCTATACTAACTATACCACCATGAGCATAAAGAGTATTAAAATTTTTAAAACTAAGTCACACAAGGCTATTCCAAATAGACTATTTAATAAAAAACCTAAGACTACTAGTAATATTCTTTAAACGTAGGCCATACAGACCCCAGAAAGACAAACAAAACACAAAAAGGCAGAGATCGACATCTTATGTCTTCTTTCGAGTTCAAGGCTTACAGAAAAGCATTTGGTCCCAATATTTAGTCAGGAACTTGAATATCTCCTTGAAATCTTCCTCCTTGTTGACCTTCCCTCCGTGAACCTTCTTATGCAACAAGCACAAAGTAGTTATCGAATTGTGCATCACTTTGAGAGCAAAGAGGGCAACCTCCTGCATCCTTTTATCAATACCTACAATGTCACGGGAAACCTCCTGCAACTTTTCATCAATACTTGCAATGCCTTTTTTAATTTTTCCAATCACTCCCCCGACATCCTGTTTTACACTACATTCCTCCTGCGCATTATTTTTTTCCTTGTGTTGAGTAGGGGAGGGAGAATTCACCTTAGTCTCAGGTTTAGGAACATGGTCAACATAATCATTTTTGAGGCTTTTAGACACATGAGATGGGCTACTAACATTGGCAAAAAGGGCCACCTTATTTGGGGTTTTCTCCTCCACTCCCTTGCTTTCATTTTCCTTTGACTCATCAGATATTGATTCTTCCTTCATATTTTTACCCTTGTCAATAGGCTTAGTTTCCAGTCTAATAGAACGGTGTGGGGTGCTCATTTCTTCAGTGATTTCAATGTCAGAATCGATCTATTTAATGTTAAACTTGGCTTTTTTTAGGATATTTGAATCAGTAGTGGGGGAGGTATCTGGGGGTCCCTAAAGAGCTTTAATGCCAGGGTTTTTAAGGCGTAGCTTTTTTCCAAGTCCCAAGGTGGCTAAAACACTAGTAGAGGGAGAAGAAGGTGAGGTCGGGGCTTCTTGGATAGAGATAAAAAGTGGAGGGCATAAGGATAGGTGAAAATTATACATCCTATATATCAAACCCTGGTGTAGAATGGTAAATTTCTTCCCTTGAATTTTATCTTTAGCAATCTCATTAACATTACTATCCATCGAGTGTAGTAGAAAGAAAAGAATTAAAATGAGGTCATAATTCTTAAGGTGGTTTAGGAAGGGAGAATGGTAGTAATAATAAACACCAAAATGACCTTCAAGCGTAAAATATTTCATAACAATAACACAAACCTGATCCCATGGCGATGTGAGTTCTAAATGGTCAAATCCTCCTCTACGCTTGACATGTTGCTCTTTCCCAAGGAAAAATTGATTCAGAGTTGCAACATCCATGGTCCTACTCATATTTTTCCACTTCTTTCCTTTAATTGAGATCTCAGTCGCTTGCACAATTACATCTTTGTTTACCTCAAAAGAAATTCAACCAACGATGACCCTTCTTTCAGACCAAGAGGAAACAAATTGTCGAGACATGCACTCATTGAACCCAGTCATATTTTTAATGAACTGGTTAATTCCCCTTCCTTGCACAAAAACCAGATTGCAACATCATTCCTATAGTCGTCATGCTTGTTAGGCTTAACAAGAACCCGATCACCGCCCATGGTGTCTGAAGCCAAAATTACAATGATAGTGGGAATAGTTTGGTAATTTTGAGCAATGAGAATGTATCGCAAAGAAAACCCCACAATGGAATCATCTAAATAAACCGGCACACAAACTCATAATAAAAGAAGGAAATAATTACCATTTTTATTACAAGTAATTTCACCATCTTCTTTCCCTTTCAAAAAGGAATCCCACTCGAGAAAATCATCTATCAACTGTATCACAAGGTGGATGGGAGTGCCTTCGGACCAATTACCAAATCCAAGAAAATCTAGCAGATTAATTAAATACTTATTACCACAAGTCCCAACTATTGTACTTTTACCCATAGTTAAATAATAGATCGTCCACAGCATAGAATCTTGGGAACGAAGGGGATGACATGTGAGGAAGTATTGTCCACGTGAACAACCCCTAGTCGCATGTCTATGAAACAACAACTCCAGTTTCAAATTCAAATTCCAATTATCTATTGAAAGGTCTATTATAACCTTCAAACCTCCAACCAAAATAATAATAGGAAGCTTAAAAATCATTTTTAATGGGTTCAGTGATTTTTTCCCACCATAGGAGGGCCTTTGTAGGCTCAGGCAATGGGTCTTGATTTATCTAGCATCGTAATTTGTCTTGCAGCAAGTCAATCACAACCATTGAGTCATCAACTGTGTTCCCCTCCCTGAAGATATGTTTCAAGGTAAAACCATCTAGGCAAGCCAAAATCATTCTAATGTCCTTCAAAATGTTCTCTACCTCCATTCAACAAAAAATGTACCCCAGGTTGCTTTGATGATTAGTCTGGAGTCACCTTCTATCCAAGTTTCTAATGCCAATTCAGAGGGCAATTTTAAGACCCCATAAAAGTGTCATCCCATCAGCTTGATTAACAATATGATCTTTCAATCTACCAGAATAAGCGGTAATTAATGAACCTTTATTGTCTTTGATGACCCCTCGCTAACCTCCATACCAAGTTTGGCAGCCTCATCAAAAATTAATTTATGTCATGGTGGGAACAGAGCCTTCCACATAGTGTTTTGCTTGGCAAGTTTTTTGGAGTTATCAAACTTATTAAACTCTTGAGGGAGTTTCCTGTTCTCAGCAATCAGTCAATCTGCATATGATGGTGGAGTTAGTAAAAACTAAGAATAAATGAAATACTACCAAAGAATATCTATGTATCAAATATTGCAGTTAGTAATCTAATTCCAAGAAATTATTGAAAAATAGTTTGATGTGGTCTTACAATATTTTTGTACTTTACATTATTTATTTCACGCATCATGATTATTTCTCATTAAAGATTGAACTTATTTTATTTTATTTTTAGCATTTTAAATTTGACTAGTCTTACATTGTTTTCTTAATTTAGAAGAAGAAAACAAACTTTTTAAGAAGCTGTAGGATTTGAATAAGCAAATTGGAGCATTCTCCAACTTGAGTCAAACTTTCACCAAGCAAGGGAAAGTCTTTCAACAAGATTTCAAAAATATTTGGATTTTCCATAAAATTATGTGGCATGGCCACTAAAATTGATATTATTAGCGGCACCTCTCTTATTGAAAAATTGTCAAATGTGATCTTACAATATTTTCTTACTTTATACTATTTATTTCACTTATCATGGTTATTTCTTAGTACAGATTGAACTTGTTTATTTAATTTTGACTATTTTAAACTTGGCTAGTCTTAAGTTGTTTCCTTGATAAGAGTAAAAGCAATTGTATTGTTTTTTTGTACACTATTATAAGTACCCTATCACAATCACAAACTTTATTTAATTGAAAATATTATTATCAAGTAAATATACAACCTATAACGTCAAACTGAAATTCTTTGGTATAATTTTTTTCTATCAGCTACATTTTATATTTATGATTTATGTATATATTTATATGAAAATTATATCTTGTGATAAGTTTTGAAGATATAACACAACAGTAAGATTATATAGAAGACAAAAATAGCGACAAAAATATAAGTTCGAAGCTTTTTCTAATATTTTGATTCGTGACATATGAGAAGGAACAATATTAGGCAAATCATTCCTTAAAATGTTAAATAATAAATAATGATATTAAGATTGTAAATGTGCTAATAATTATTTATCATGTAGATCAATTAGTAGGAATTGCTTGCAAATTTTAGCATAACACTCTTTTATTGTTTGTAGAAAATGTTAGAATAACTGAGAGGGGGGCTGAATCAGTGGCCTCAAAAATTAATCCAATAAATCAACCCAAAATCTTATACCACAAATATAAACCTCTAGTTATCTTTAGTCCTACAAGATGTATGCCCTTAATTAATCTTATCAAATAACTATTGCTCGGAGTTCACTGTTAATCTTTTTTCTTAAGCTTTACTGAATAACAGTCTGGTCTTTACCGAAATACAGTAAATAACTTAGTCTTTATCGATCAATCCTGTTTTAGTAATGTGTAAAGAAAAACATTAAAGAAATGAACCATATACACATTTGACACATGTATTTTTAACGTAAACCACTTGGGACCAGTAACCCAAATTTTTCACTCTTCTGAAGTGAGCTCGGTGAAGACCCAACCCTGTTAAAGGTTACAAACACATTGTTAAGTGCGAACTTGTTAGAGGATTTAATATAATAGTTTATCACTTGATATATGTAATTTCACTATGCTATCTTCATGAGAAACTTTTCATACTCCTTGGGATGTATCTCAATAAATAAAGGATAGTTAAATCCCACTCTGTTAAGAGATTTTCTAAATCAATGGTTAAACTGAAACAATATATGATCTGTTAAATATATACAAATTAAACTTGCAGATGTTCAGATCTATTGTAAGCTCATTATACATTTATGATCAATGTTTCTTTTCTGTTCCTTTGATCCACTTCTTTCTGCTCGGTGATGTTGTTGCTTCTCTGTTGTTCAGTGTTCGTAGAAATCTTTAGCTCTATTCTTCATCTTGTTTGATAAGGACAGTATGAAGACTTCTTATCTTCGCCAGTATTCTCTTCAACATCCTCTTCTATTCTCCCCCAATTCATAATGAATTATCTTGTCTCTCTTATAGACATAATTTCACCGTTTCTATAATTCCTTGTCTTTCTTGTTCTTGACGTGATCCGTAATTCTCGTCATTCTTGCTTTAAAGCTTGCTTTAGTTTTATCCCGTAGATTTCTCCTTAACAACTGGAATAAAACTAGCTTTAATCTCTAGCTTATCTTTGGATTTTAACTGGTCGATGAAAATAATGTAATCAATCAATTAACTCCATATTTATCTCCTACCAGCTAAGTCTTTTTTCATTTCTGAACTTCAGTTCTTATTGGTGTTTAACTCCTTGTTTTCTCGGTCTTGACTTCAGTTGCCCTCGGGCATCATTGTCCGTTGGGGTTGTCTGTCCGTCGGGCAACACTGTGACATTCAGTTTTTCTCATGTATCACTTAGGTTATGCTCGGTAATGCTTGCTCGAGTATCTTGCTTGGGTATCACTGTGACTCTTTTTTGGGGTTCTCTATCCGTCGGTGTGCACTGTCTGTCGGTGTTTGTTGTCACTTGGTGTATATTGATCTTTTATGCATTACTGATAACATAAATTTTATCTCTTTGGTTCTTTGAAGTCTTTGACAATATGTATATAACCAATCGGATTATATCAAGTTTACATCAATGACAATACAATACATTAACTGATTTAATGTCTTGCATTAAATTTTTGCAGCTCGGTGATCATCAACTTAAAATCTTCAAACATTCAATCAGTTATAGTTCATCAATCTCTCCCTTTGGCATTGATGGAAACATACTACATTACTACTAATACAATATGAAATATATCAGTTGTAGTTCATCAATCTACCAAACTTATTTTTCTATAACCAATACAAATGTCTTGCTCTTGGTAAGCTCTTCTAGCTTAGATTTGATTCTTGTAGAGTACTTTCTTCAATCTTCATTCCCTTCACTGGATAGATGTAGCAACTTCAGATTCTGTCTCTCTTTTTGTTGTAGAATCTCTTCTCTGATATTTTCTCTCCCTTTGACTGTTCCTCTCCTTGATGGATATCTCTTTTTCCTTTGACAACAATGCCAAACTATATCCTTCCTCCTTTTTATAATATACTCCTTGAATTTTCCTTTCCATAAACAGCACAATGACTTTGGTGTTCGGTGCAAATGAGTACCTTGTTGCTTACAGATATGTCTTTGCAGTCCATTTCTTTTCTTGCATCAACATGAATGATCTTCTCATTATGTGTAGGCTGATGCAGCCTCTTAGTCAGCTTAGTGACCAATAGACAAGGGTCGGACCCCTAGTCTCTTTCTCAGGTACTCAAATGTATCTTTAGGCAATGGTTTTGTGAATATGTCTGATAACTGTTCCTTGGATTGAACATATTCCAGTATCACCTCTTTCTCTTGCACTTGTTCTCTCAAGTAATGATACTTGATAGAAATATGTTTAGTCTTAGCATGCATGACAAGGTTCTTTGAAATGTTTATTGCACTAGTATTATCAAAATAGATAATCACTGGTTCAAAAATTTTCATATGCATACCTTCCAGTAATTGCTTGATCCAAGCAATTTGCAGTAGCAGC
The DNA here is from genome assembly GCA_018584345.1 of Thuja plicata. Lineage (NCBI taxonomy): Eukaryota > Viridiplantae > Streptophyta > Pinopsida > Cupressales > Cupressaceae > Thuja > Thuja plicata. The sequence continues at coordinate 1,776,707 of MU224190.1, read as the reverse complement.
CACATATTTTTCTTCTATAGTAGATTGTGAGATGCATCCTTGCTTCTTACTTATCCATGTGACAAGTCTGTCACCCATGAAGAATTCTCCTCTTGTTGTGCTCTTTCTGTCATCTAAGTTTCCATCCCAATCAACATACGTATAGACTTGAAGCTCAAATTTGCCTTCTCTTTTATACCATAAGCCATAGTCTTCGGTATTATTTAGATATCTCAGAATTCTTTTGACAGAAGTCATGTGTGATTCCTTGGGATTAGCAAAGAATCTTGCAACTATTCCAACTACATGTGCTATATCTGGTCTAGTATAAACAACATACATGAGTTTACCAATCATAGATCTATATAGGGTCTGATTTACCTCGGTTGATTTGTTTTCCTTTGTCAGCTTGCATCTAGTTGCCATAGGTGTTCCAAATGGCTTGGAATCTTCCATCTTGAATATCTTCAGCACTTCCTTGATGTATTTGGATTGTGTGATATAGATGCCTGCATCCTGTTGAAGAATCTGTAGACCAAGAAAGAATTTGATCTTCCCAAACATTGACATCTCAAAATCTATTCTCATTTCATTAGCAAATGATTTACATAACATATCATTACCCCCAAATATGATATCAACAACAAATATTTTAGCAATTAAAATGTTATCATCAGTATCTTCTTTTAAATACAGATTATTGTTTTCACTTGTTCTTACAAATCCAATACTTATGAGGTAGGAGTGAAGTCTTTCATACCATTCTCTAGGTGCTTGTTGAAATCCATACAAGGCTTTGTGTAGTCTACAAACCATGTTTCTCTTGTTAGGATCAACACACCCTTTTGGTTGTTCAATTTATACCTCTTCTAGTATTCCATTTAGGAATGCAGATTTGACATCCATTTGGTATACCTTGAATCCTTTGAATGCAGCATAAGCAAGTAGAATTTTGACTCCTAGTCTAGAAACGGGTGCAAAGGTTTCTCCATAGTCAATACCTTCTTCTTGTACACACCCCTTGCATACTAATCTTGCTTTGTTCCTTGTGACTTCTCCATTCTCATTCATCTTGTTTTTGAATATCCATTTGGTACCAATGACATTCTTGTCATCTGGTCTAGGTACTAATTTTCATGTTCTATTTTTCTCAATCTATTCTAACTCTTCATTTTCAAGTGCAGTATTAATAGATTTAGGCTCAAAATCACAAATTAAACATCTAGTGTTTAGTGACTTACTTCTTGTTCTCATTCCAGCCTTCTTGTCTCCTATGATCTAGTTTTGTGGATGGTGTCTTCTGGTATACTTGGCAAGTATCGGTTCAGATCTTTGTTCATCATTCTGATCATCATCTTGACCTTCATTTTGATCTCCATCGCTCGGAACATCGTTTTGAGCAATTTCCTGATTTTCAGTGTTTGCAGCCTAATGCTCGGGTGCATTGTTCTGTTGCTTGGGAGCGATACACTGTTGCTCAGGTAGAGTGTCAAGTTCTTCACTATAGACAAACCTAGTGTAGTCTTCTAGTTCATTTTTTCTTTCCTTATCATTTTTCTCAGCAAATTCATCTACTCTGACATTTGCACTTTCAATTATTTTGTTAGAGGATTTGTTAAGACATTTATAAGTCTTGATTTTGGTAGAATACCCTAAAAATATTCATTCTTCACCTTTGGAGTCAAGCTTTCCATTTCTATCATCTTTCAAAATATAACATTGACTTGCAAAAATTCTGAAGTAACTTACATTGGGTGTGTATCCATACCATAGCTCATAGGGTGTCTTATTGGTGTCTTTCTTTAATTGAACTTTGTTCAATGTGTAGACAACAGTACTGACAACTTCTCTCCAAAATGTTTGAGTGATGCCTTTCTCAATCATCAGTAATCTGGCACAATCAACAATGGGTTTGTTTCTTCTTTCAGCAATCCCATTTTTTTGTCGTGTTCTTGGTGCAGAAACCTGTCTTTGAATTTCATGCTCATTACAAAAGTTAGTGAATTCATCATAAATAAATTCTCCTCCTCTATCTGATCTTAAGCATTTCAGTTCCTTGCCACTTTGTTTTTCTACAATAGCTTTATACCATTTAAACATCTTGAATGCTTCTGATTTCTCTTTTAAGAACATGACTGTCATCATTCTAGAATAATCATCAACAAAGAGAATGAAGTATCTATCACCATAGTAACTCTTTGTTCTCACTAGTCCACATAGATTAGTATGGACTAATTCTAGAATGACATTAGATGTGTAGGTTCTGCTCTTGAAACTAGACTTTGTCATTTTACCTTTTTGACAATTCTTACACATGACATAATTGGGCTTTGAAATACTTGGTAAGCCTCTTACTTTCCTTTTATTTCTTATCCTAATCATGTTGTCAAAATTTAAATGACATAACCTTTTATGCCACATCCATATGTCTTCATTTATAGCCATTAAACAAGTGGTGTTAATATCATCAAGATATAATAGGTTACCTTTTGTTTGTTCACCAGTTCCGATCAACCTTCCTAATTCATTAAAGATCTTTGCCTTTTTTGTTCTCAAATGCAGCTCGGTGCCTGTGTTATTCAGCTATGAAACACTCAATAGATTATAGTTAAGTCCTTTTACCCAGTATGCAATTTCACATTTGATTAGATTTTCCAACATTATGGTTCATTTACCTTCAACCGAACAAGGTGAGTCATTACCCATTCTTACTAATCCACCATTATAGTATTTAAAAGTTTCAAACTTTTTTTTTTATCTCCAGTCATGTGGTGAGTATAACCACTATCAATAATCCAGACATCATTTTTACTAACCTTATATATGAGTGCAATCTCAACATACCTTTCCTCTTCGTCTGAATCATCCTTCATAGCAAAAAATACCACCTCAATATCTTCATCAGATTTGGTGTCAATATTCTTAGCTTTGTTCTCAGCCAGGTAACAAGCTTTCTTCCCTTTATTCTTGTAGTCTCGGTTGTCTCTTCTGTCAAATTGTTGGTTGCTTCAGTAATCTATGTCATCACCTCTGTCAAACTTCTTTTCATATGATCTATCATTGTTTCTGTCTTCTTTTGTTTTGTTAGGACATCTAGCAGCAAAGTGTCCAATCTCTTTACAATTAAAATATACCAATGGTAATTTACCTTTGTATCTACCTTTGCCTCTCTGCAATATTCTAGCCATTAGTGCTTCAATTTCATCAAGTTCTTGGTCATCACTATCATTTCTCATAGTATGTTTATGACTTGACTTACTTATTTTCAAAGAAGATTTGAATGCAGACTCAATAGATGGTAAGACACTGTTGTCAAAGTTATTCGTCTCAAATGAAATAAGTCTACCAACCAAACTATCTAGAGTGACATTGTTATTTGCTACTGCTCTCATTTCTTGTATAGCAGATACTCTAATAGCATAAACAAGCAGTAAAGTTCTTAGGATTTTACTTACCATTGTTTCTTCTTCAAGTACACCTCCAACTCCTCGGATAGCATTGACTACCTCTTTGATTTTGCAGCTATATTGAGTGATGTTTTCTCCTTCTTTCATTCTTAGGTCATCAAATTTTCCTCTTAGGCTTTCTGCCTTAGCTCTTAGCACATTTTCATCTCCTCCATGTACTAGCTTCAATTTGTCCCACATTTACTTTGAAGTGGTGCATGTTTTGACATCTTCAAATTCAGCATCAAAGAGTGAGGAAGCAAGTTTTATCATCATAGAATTGTGTTCATGCTTTTATCTCAATTGATCAAGTGTGTGAGATCCACTAGGCAACACATATTCAGTATCCAAGTATTGAGTAACATCATTTCCAATACCTGGTAGGTGTAGTCTTATCCTGCTTTGCCATGATGCAAATTTGTCTTTGTTCAACTTAGGCACATCCCTTTTTCTAATCTTGTGAGCTTTTGCTTGAGTCTTTAAACTCCCTTTTTAAGCACACAAGCTTTGATACCAATTGTTAGAATAATTGGGAGGGGGGGTGAATCAGTGGCCTCAAAAATTAATCCAATAAATCAACCCAAAACTTTATACCACAAATATAAACCTCTAGTTATCTTTAGTCCTACAAGATGTATGCACTTAATTAATCTTATCAAATAACTACTGCTCGAAGTTCACTATTAATCCTTTTTCTTAAGCTTTATCGAATAGAAGTCTAGTTTTTACCGAAATACAATAAATAACTTAGTGCTTATCGATCAATCATGTTTTAGTAATGTGTAAAGCAAAACATTAGAGCAATGAACCATATACACATTTGACACATGGATTTTTAACATGGTAAAAACCACTTGGGACCAGTAATAAAAAAATTTCACTCGCTTGAAGTGAGCTCGGTGAAGAGCCAACCCTGTTAAAGGTTACAAACACACTGTTAAGTGCGACCTTGTTAGAGGATTTAATATAATAGTTTGTCACTTGATATCTGAAATTTCACTATGCTATCTTTATGAGAAACTTTTTGATACTCCTTGGGATGTATCTCAATACATAAAGGATAGTTAAATCCCACTCTGTTAAGAGATTTTCTGAATCAATGGTTAAACTGAAACAGTATATGATCTGTTCATATATACAACTTAAACTTGCAGATGTTCAGGTCTATTGTAAGCTCATAATACCTTTCTTATCAATGTTTCTTTTTCGTTCCTTTGCTCCGCTTCTTTATGCTCGGTGATGTTGTTGCTTCTCTGTTGCTTGGTGTCCACAGAAATCTTTAGCTCTATTCTTCAACTTGTTTGATCAAGACTGTATGAAGACTTCTTATCTTCACTAGTATTCTCTTCAGCATCCTCTTCTATTCTCCCCCAATTCATAATTAATTAACTTGTCTCTCTTATAGACATAATTTCACTGTTTCTAAGTCCTTGTCTTTCTTATTCTTAACGTGATCCGCAATTCTCGCCATTCTTTCTTTAAAGCTTGCTTTAGTTTTATCCCGTAGAATTCTCCTTGACAACTGGAATAAAACTAGATTTAATCTCTAGCTTATCTTTGGCTTTTAACTGGTCAATGAAAACAATGTAATCAATCAGTTAACTCCATATTTAGCTCCTGCCAGCTAAGTCTTTTGTCGTTTCTGAACTTCAGTTCTTATCGGTGTTTAACTCCTTGTTTGCTCGGTCTTGACTTCAGTTGTCTTTGGGCATCACTGTCCGTTGGGGTTGTCTGTCTGTCGGGAAACACTATGACATTCAATTTATCTCGGGTATCACTTAGGTTCCGCTCGGTAATGCTTGCTCGGGTATCCAGCTCGGGTATCACTGTGACTCTTCTTGGGGTTCTCTATCCGTCAGTATGCACTGTCTGTTGGTGTTTGTTGTCACTTGGTGTATACTGATCTTTTATGCATTACTGATAACATAACCTTTATCTCTTTGGTTCTTTAAAGTCTTTCACAATATGTATATAACCAATTAGATATATCAAGTTGACATCAATGACAATACAATACATTAACTGATTTAATGTCTTGCATTAACTTTCTGCAGCTCGGTGATCATCAACTTAATATCTTTAAACATTCAATCAGTTATAGTTCATCATAAAAATTAGTTAGTTCATGTGGTCACAAGGGCATGGCTCTAGAATAATTTCATAGGTGTAATTAGGTAACAGTTTGAACATAGTAGGAACACCAAAGCATTATAGGGTACATGTAGAAAATAACTTGAGTTAATCTGTATTAGTGGTATTTAAAATGTGGAGTCATCTACTCAACAACCTTATGTGCCAAAATGATCATTCATCTCCTCACTGAAATGAAGCCTGGAAGATTTTTCTTTGATGTTGTGTTTCTTCTAGTTACCCTATTAATCGAACTACCTAGAAATCGTTTGGTTTTTAAACCCTTCTTATGAAGGATGTGGTTCATATTAAGCTCACTTTTCTGACCAAAAGCATTTAGCATTCCTAGGAAGTTGTTGAGCCTTGGCCTCATTGGAATGGGTCTTGTTTCAAGGATGGTCTCTCCCTTAATCAACATAATATCTGGCCAATGGTCCCATATTATACAAGATCAAGGTCGCCCTCTAGCTCATTTATCATGGGTGATGACCTTGCAATTCCACAATAAATGTAGCTATTTTGTACGAGATTTATCCTCCAAAACATCTACAAGTCTTATGTCCCAAAATGAATTTAAGGGAAAAAATTGTTTTCTCATCCTAACTGTAAAACTTTTAAAGCTGATATAGGGGCCTTTCCATCTAATATGGTTCACATAACTGGTATTTATTCTTCCAAAGCATGGTGGACAGATTAGAAGTGGGATCCAAACACCACTTTAGACAATTACAAGTTGCATCCTAGCTACCATTGGCTTTTTCTACATTTACTTGTGGTACTTAGTTAACCATGAGATGTCACAATGGTTAGGCTTGGTTTGATGTTGCAAATTTCTCAATATATGGTTGTTGGCTTTAGAGCATAAATAGGCCCACTTTGTAAGTCTATTTGTTTCCAAGCCTTGCATGTGGGGTTGGGGCTTCTTCATATGGGCATTCAAGACCCTCCTCGTAAATTTTGTGGGTAGTTGAAATCTTTCAAACACCAAATTTTGGTTTTTTCCTCGAGCTCAATAGCTCAAGAATTAGATTAATGATTGCTTTCAACCTTTTCGTATATGGCTCTTTTTGGGATTAACTCCCATATCTCATAAATTAAGCTAGGTTTGGCATGCTTTTAGGGCAGATATTCTTTTCAGCATTTGGAAAGATAGACATTCTACCATTTTCACTCTTTATACTATTGACCAACTTGTTTTGTTTTATTCTAAAGCTATTATTTGCTCCAATGCATTGTTATAGATCGAACTACAAGCCAATAAGGTTGCCCTGGAGGTGGCCCATCTATAAGAATTGCTTGAATGCCCCTTGCACTGTGGCTAGAATTCCTCTATCTCCTTCATCCTCTGGGGTCATTCAAGGCCATTATAGAGGTAGAAATCTCTCAGCTTACAATAATCAAGTTATTTGACCCTAGACTTCTCCTCTAGATGATTATCAAGACCATGATTACTAGAATGTTGCACCCTTTTCAACACCAATCCACTTCACCTCCCCCTCATGATGCTACCTTTGAGTAGCCTTATGAGGGTGTGTCTAGGTGGCCTAGAGTGGTACTCCTTGTCATCTCTTAATTCTTTCAAATGGTTTCCTCAATGACATTGACTATTTCTCCATTCCATGATAAAGACAAAGACAACAAAGCTAATGAAGGGTGGGATGATGTGCATAAAGATTTCATGAAAGGCTAAAAGTAGCCTAAAGAGATGACACACGTGCAGATGTATAAAGAGATTGCATGTGACCGTAATATGAAAAGCCAGCACTTTGGATGCACTCCAATTTGCTGGCATGAGGACAATATTCTCGTTTCACGTGTTATCATGCCGCTTTCTTTTTGGCTTCTCCGTAAATTCTATGCACGTAAGGCGAATAAAAGTAACATCAAATTATATAATATTATGTGCCAAAATTGAACACATTGTCAGATGTTGGGCGGCCTGATGAAACATGCAAAGAGACAGGAATGTACCTAATAAACTCCTCTTATGCTTTTGGACTTCTCTCCAACGTGGAAAATGACATCTTTAGAATAACTCATTCCTAGGGAACTCTTCACATTTTCATTATTTGTGCCAACTTCGGAAAGGCAATAGTGAAAAATAAAAGGAAAATATTTCTAAATATATCAACTTTATAATGATGAGTTTTCTACAATTTATTAAGTAAATGAATTATAGCTTTTGGTTTTTTTTTATATTAAAATTATTAACGATTTAAAAAAAACTAAAATATTAAAATTATTAAAACTAAAATCTGATAATTAGTCCAAAGCATAATGTTGGAAATGTGATGGTAGATGTTAGGAGTTGATTCATCATGGTGTTAAAATTCTAGTGTTCATTCAAGTGAAGATTTTAAATTATGCATACTAGCTCTTCTTTACTTAGGGTGACTTGCTCGGTACATGAACCTACACTATAACTCATGATTATGAATCAACAACCTATGGATGGATAGAGTTCTCTCGACTTGATTTTTGATATCTAAATATGCATAAATATAGGTGGTTCGAGAATCTATTGAATTGCTACATGTTCAAGTCACCTCACTTAGACCCTTAATAGAGCAACTTCATTGGTTCGAGCAAAAGTTTCAAAGATAGTAAGTGTACAATGGAACTAGGATGATGTGCTCTAGTTAATTATAATCCCTTGTTCTTGGGGTGGGTCAAATTGATCCACCACCAAATTTGAGGAATAGAGCTATTGAACTACCTCACAAGGTTGGTGTGAACTCAACTTCAATGACACTTCTAAACAAAACCTCAAAGACTATAGTGTTAGTTGCATACTAAAAAATAAAAAAGGAATTCTACTTGGAGCAAATTCAAACTAGCTAGTGAATGGAAGAGAATCAAGTGTTACTTATGGGACTACAAGTACATCATCTTAGTATTATAAAGGTGCAAGCGAGGGACCTAATTCCATGGTTATTGTTAATGCCACCAAGAAAAAGGGGGACCTAAGATTGGAAGATAAATAGGAAATTCAACCAAATTTGGGCACTCAGAGATCAATTGAAAGATTATGCAATAAGACACATGTATAGGAAATCAATGCCCACATAAATAGAATAGAAAATTTTGTGATGGATGTCGAGAAGGGATGTATTATTGGGAATTCCTTAGACATGTCAAAGAATCTAGACCATGATATATATAATGATGACCTCATATTATTCAAAAAAATAAACCTCTCACAATGACAACAAAAAATTTGTTCACACGTCCAAAGTGATGGAAGGATGTCCCTCAATAGAGTGGGCTCTAGCACATGATACATCATGAGAAGTTGTTCATCATCAGGTTCTTTATATAACTTCATTTGTATCCATGTTGGCAATGCCTCTTTATGATTAAGGATACCACAATGTGATTAGTTTCCAATAAGTAACAAACAATTTTTTTAGATGAAATAATTAAACTTTGATTGAGAGAAGTATTCAAGGTTAGTGCAATGGTTATGATACATGGAGTCAAGGTGACATTGGATGATCCATTCATCTCTATTAAATATAATTATAGAGTTAATATGAATATTTATTCAAATTTCATAGTCATCTTCTTGTAAGAATGAAAATTGAAAGAGGTAATTATGGTTGTTTTTTAGTCCTTGATTAGGTCTTAATGGCACCAAGAGCTCATAACCATCCTAGATAATGTTGCTATAGGGCTTGGCTTTTACCTAGGAGTGGAATGTTGGCCAATGTTTAATGTGGTATTGTTTTTTAGTGGTCTTATTTTTTATTTATGTTAGGTGAACCCACAATAGTGGGTTACACTTTTTATAGAAGGATTATGTTGGAATAATAGAAAGGTGTGTACTGTGAGGGGAGGGGTGAATCAGTACCCTTAAAAACTTTCAAACAAATCTTTGTAACCAAATACTGTTTTAACTGACTGAGTAGATTTCTTTCACCAAACATGTAATGTACTGTTGAAATGTAAATGCATGTAATCCAAATAATAACATGACACTAGTATTTTGGTATCACAGAAAACCCTTGTAAGAAGGTAAAAACTGTGGTGGGGATGAGACCCACAAAGCTTCACTACTGCAGTAATAAAGTAGAATGTTAGAGCTTACAAAGATTGATCACTTCTGGTGACCTTACCTTGTTAGGAGTAACAATAAGATCGATTAGATCTGTGTCGTGTGAGGATTTAGAAACACAAAGTATGTTTGCACTATGTTAAGAGATTTATACAAAGACGGTTAAGTCTACTCTGTTATGAGATTTTAGGATTGTTACAATTGTCAGAGAGTAACAAAGTTGTGTGATTTGAACATATTACAATCTCAATATTGTGAATACAGATCCTTTAAGTGCAATGAAATTATCACCTTACTGTGACTGATAATACCTTCTGTACTACTCGGTAGCCTTGTCTTTGTTCTGAAAACTAAATACTGCAATGTAGCCCTTATTCTAAAACCCTTGTCTGATCTCCTGGTGTCTGTAGTATGGCGGATACTTGATCATTACTTGATCATCATACATTACACAATAACATCTAATCTTTACATATATCAAACCTCTTGACCTAATTAGGATTTTACAATATATTAGAAAACCTAAGATCAACGATGTACAAAATTTACCTTGATCATCTAAACATAGGAGATATAAACAATTAATGTGTGCATCCGTAATTAAAGCTCTCCTCGATCTATGTAAACTATTATCCATCTCGGCAAAAATTTGTTAGCTAGATTGATGTGCCAATTCAAACTTTTATGTAACCCCTGGTTTACTCGGTAAATACTATCTCTCGGTGCTCGGTGTTCCTTGTGTATCTCGGTGTAAACTCTATGCTCAGTATATACTGCAGCTCAGTATGTCTGTCTACTCGATAATTAGTGCACTCGGTTAACTCTGGGCATGATCAGTGCACTCGGTTAACTCTGCACTCGATGATCATACTGACTGGTCTATCTTTGGCTCTGTTACTTACTAGCAATTTGAATGCTTCAATACTAATGACAACCTTTAAAGCTCATTTGGAGTAACATTCTTCCCCTTTGGCATTAGTATCAAAAACTTGTATATGTAGATGTAGTATACACAACAACTTATACATAGTGACTATACATAGTGATTCCCCCTTTGTACATGCTCGGTATATACATAATATATACATATGTTTCCCCCTTTTTTGAAATTAATGACAAAAAGAAACAACTTACAACTTGTCAAAAATGTTGGGATGGGTCTTCTAGATATTTTTCAATAATTTCTCCCATTCCTCCTTTAAGTGTTCGAGGGTCAACTGCTCTAGGTTCAGTTGAACATGCATATCATATTTGCCTTCTATAATTAATAGCTCCGGGGTGGAAATCAAATTCTTTGTCTGTGTCACATGCCTATGCATCATTACTCAATGCGTTAGTAACATAATGTGAAGCTCGTCTGCCTGATCTCTTATCTTGTCCTCTTCTTTCTTCAAATCAAGTCTCAAGCACTGTGTTTGTAAAACCTTGGTGTAATGCATCTGAAATGCATGTTGCTCGGTTGAAAGAATATGTGCACTATCTTTTAGATCATCATCTAATTTCTTTAACTTTTCACTAAGCTCGGTAGTGAAGTGATCTAATGTGCATAACTTCTGCAGAATTGTAAGTGCCTGATAAATAACAGTTTCTAAGCTTGTTACAAATTCTGAGAGGGTTACCTTATTTATTGTCACTGCTTGGCTGATCTTCTCAATAACCTTGTACTGAATCTTCTTTTCTGCTCTCTCTTCTAACTTATGCTTGGCATCAATGTCTGGACCGTTTATTGCCTTGGTGAGCAGTGCAAGTTGATCAATGATGGGGGTTGACTCATTGATGTTCAAGTCAGGAACAACTTGCTATAAGATCTCCTTTGCAGCCTCTAGCATCTGTGCATTTTTTGTTCTTGCCTCAGCTTTTCTTGAGCTTGTTTTTGGGTGCATAGCTCTCCATATTTCCTAAGTGTTTCTGGATCACAGTCAGGGATGCCTATGATTTCATCTAATGTTATTGTATCCTTTCTCCCTTTCTTCTTCTTCTTCATCATCATCTTCTTCTTCCCTTGTACACTTGATGTAGGAGATAGTGTTAATGATAATTGAGCCTTTTTCTCGGTATCTTACTTTGGTGGTTCAGTAGGTGTGATTCTTTGAGAAGGTGCATCAGTAGCTGACCTGGTGTCAGTGGTAGAAGTGTCTACCATTGTCTCTATGTTACCTTCACTTGTATCTATCGTGTCAGTGGTATCTTTAGGTGGATTACCTTGTGTTGTTGCTCCATTATGCTCGGTCCCTTTACCTTTATCTTCACCCTTTGTCTTCATTTGTATTTGTGACTTTCTCGAGTGTCTTCATTTATGTTGCACTTTCAATGTCAATTCCTTGTACCAGAATAGGTAGATTACTTGGTACCATTTCTCGGGCGACCTCGGTTGTATCTTATTCATCTAAGGTCTCAGTTGCTCTGATTATCATTTCATCTTCCTTTGCCTTGTCATCAGGATCACCTTCAGTTATATCTTCTTTTGTGATCTCTGCATGACCTAGATTAGTCAAAAGTTCAGGAATTTTGTCCAATACATTATCAACATTTGCATCATCAATATTTGTCTCGGTACTCGGTCGATGTCCCTCAGTATCAACTGTAGATGTGATGTCATTTGTTTGCTCAGTTGGACAGAGTAGATTTTTCCAAATCTTGGTTCTCTCTTCATCAACTTTCTTTAAATTCCCTAGAAGGATATTCAATGTTCTTGCTTTCTTGGGGAATTTATTTTCATATTGTTGATTATGTCATCAATTTGTTCTATTGTGCAATCAGCCTTAAGTAGAGTGAGAGTTTTCTCTCTAGTTTGTTTCTCGGTATTTAATGCATAAGTCCATCTGGCTTATACTTTATCATATAATTCTTATGGAATGTAAGTACAAAATTCTACATGGAACTTCTTGAAATTAATCATCATACCTATGATAGCTTCTTCCAGTTTATTCTGATTCTTGGTAGTCAGATTTGCATAAGTATGAATCTTTGGATGTCCTAACCTTCCGGCTGTTCTAATTGCTTCTGCTATCTCATCAATAGTCTTTGGTAATTTTTTCTGCACAACCTTAAATTGATCAATATTATCATCAGAATCATCCTTATCATCTTTATTCCTTACATACTTCTTTCTTTGTCTCAGTTGTATTCTTTGGTTTCCTTGTCTGATAAGTATACTTTGGTGATGGTCTTGTGATTTTTGCAACTCATTTCTTTAGAAGTGGTGAATCTTCTATCTCCAATATTGTTCTTGTCCTTGGTGGAGACTCAGTATTTATGCTTTTTCCATTTTTGGCCTTAGGTTCCTCTACTTGTGCTTCATCTAACTTGGTGGCATCAACATCTTGATCTTGTTTTTCATTTTCACCGACTGTAGTCTGTTCCTTGGTATCATCAACTGATTTGTCAAATTCTTCATCAGTGATAGCAAACTTTCATTTCAAAGTCTTAACAATCTTTGTCTACTTCCTACCTATCTTTTCAACTTGTAATCCAATAGGTATTATGTTTTTAGCTTCGTCATATGTGCCAAATCTCATGGCAGATTTGTCAACTGATTCATTACGTAATTTTTTTATAGCTTCAGAAGCTAAATCAATGTCAAGTTCATAATTCATCGGAGGTAGTCATGTTGTCCTCGGTTGTACTGCCTTGATGAGAGTAGTGTTTGTGTCAACTACAAAGCAGATGTCATCCTTATACTTCTCTACCAACTGTATTTGTATTCTTGTTCTTTTCTCCATTCTTTCTTTGAACTTTGCAAAATAGTCATTCATAATAGGTTCAAATTTTGTGCCTATACTTGTAATGAAGTCACCGATTGACAGTGTAATCGGTTGATTTGTTTTCCATTTCACATTATCGATAAAGGGGAAAAAGTTTGGCATATAGAAAAATGTACATAGTAGTAGAGAACCAAACTTACAAGTATTTGATTTTGTTGATTGGATTGTTCTCATATTTTATTCTAGTTGCCTCTATAATAGCTCGACTAGGTCAAGTTGTAAACCCTTCTTGACAATCTTGTATGCAATATCAATAGCTCCACATGCAACATTTTTACGTCTTCTCAACTGGAAGATTTTTTATGCAATAACATATGCACCAAACCTAAGTTTAGGATCAATGATGGTTTTGATCTGTAGACCTCTACCATCCCACTCAGCTTTTGTTATCTTTTTGATCTCGATTCTGGGTGAGTGGCTTAGGGCTTTTGTTTTGTCTGTGGTAGGATACCCAGTTACTGCATGTATCACCTCTTTGCTTATTTTCTTCAGTTCATCCATCCAAAAATTTCCATCATGAACTCGGATTAATAAAATGTGTACCCATTCAGTTTTGAAATCCTTCGGTAAATGTGGGGCATTGGTTAACCCTTTCACTTCTAGATGTTTATGATCATCTTTCAGTTTATCATCTGTGCAAAGTGTCTGATATGTCGATATTAGCACAAAATATCCTATCTCACTGATCTTGCAGTGAATGTATTCCCTTACATCATGAACCAGTAGAACCCTAGGTGGTATCATGGAGAATGTGCCTTTGTCGTTGGGTTGAGTTACAACCTATGGATGTATCTTATAGTGTGGTTTTGTGCATGTAGAATTCCATCTTTGCCTTCATGGTTCATGATGAGGACACCATTATTTTCAAATTAGGGCTTCCACAAAAGGACTCAAATAACTCGGTAAGCGCAAAAGCTTACTTGTTCTAAACATTAACTGCTCGAAATGTGCTCAAAATCTCTGTAAAATCTTTGAAGTGCTCTGCTGTGAAGTCGCTTTCAATTTCTCTGCTCTGCTCCATGATCACTATGTGAACAAATGAGTTCACCTCCCTTGATTTTATACCAACTAATTTTAGCCAGTGCAATAAATTCTTGTCACCAACCACTGGGTAGACAAACAATTCACTCGGTTAATACTAAGGATATCTCAGCTCGGTGAGTATAACAAATGCTCGGTTGTCTCTCACATGTTCACCAACTGGAATTACTAACTCGGTACAGATTAACCAACTCAACTAGATCAAAGTAATACAAAATATAATACCATAGTGCATATTAATTCATGTTAATTTGGCATTTGTACAATGAATATAGGAACTGATGTAAGATATAGCTTTGCAAAACATAGCTCCATACCTGCTTATATTTCTTAGGTGGAGGTGATGGAATCACCTAATTCATCGAATGAGGTGCCACCTACTGTTGTGCGTGGCCCAACATTATCATTTGATTCTCTCCTCCTCATTTTATTTCTAATCCTCAGGATTTCTTTGATTGTATTCCCATTTCCATAAGTATTTATTCAGTTTGTCCAATCTCTACTTAAGTGACAGACTTTCTGACAATGTGAGCATGCCATGCCAGAGTTTGACCAATTTCTAGACTTAGTTCTCCATTGTCTCATATAGTTAGCTACTATATGTCCATATTTACCACATGTTGTGCAACTTGCCCAAGTGTTATAATCCCAAGCATAAGCATTACCTTGTCTTCTCGGTTGATTTGCTTTTTTTTCCTTTAGGTTTCCAGATTTGAGTTGTAGTAGTCTTGCATGCTCATGATGTATGTGGTGCAGGGCACCTCCCTATTTTATGTTTTTGTGTGTTTTAGGGTTTTCGTAGATGTTTGTGTGTGTTTTGGAATAAGTTCCAATGGGTTGGATGCAATGATAAGTTAACTTCATGTTTGTAAGAGCCATAGTGCTCATTAAGAGTTTTAGGGTCATTTTGGCTTTAATAGTGAAAATTTGATATTTTAGTGTAATGTGGGTTTGAGGAGTGTTTTATGACCCTACATATCCTATCTAGGGTCATCAAAGTCAAACTCACCCATCGAGTTGACAAGAAAAGTCAAAATGTTCAAAGTGCAAAAAGTTGCTCGAGCAACTTTTGCAAGAAATTGCAAAATGTAGTTAGATCAGTTGTAACTAACCCATGATCATTATATGAGCATGGATTTGATGTTTTGAGGAGGTTAATGAAATTTTGGATTGCAATAATTGTTCTTGGCACTTCTGTATGGATGTTTGTCATTGTTTTCTTATAATCTGCATTCTCTCTTTGCTACTGTACGGTTGTGTACGGATTGGCATAGGTGATCATACCCCATGGGGGTGTAGTGGTTTCAATTAGCTTCCATTTGTAGTAGATATTTTTCTTCTGATTATTTGTAGTGTAAATTTATTGAATTTTGAAGGTCACTGGTCTGCAAGTGACTTCATAGTGTTGTTTAGTTAGAAATGACTCTAACCTAAGAAACCACAGGTGGATTTGACTGAAACCATGGGGGAAGTAGGGTTAGAGTTTGTAAATAGATTTTTTCTTTCATTATTGTAGTTTCAATGGATTTCCTACACCAAACAAGAAGCCCTATGGCTAACTAGTGAATCCAGGTGAGCCATGACAGGGAGAAGAAAGAATTGGTTCGGGCACTCATGAACTTTTGGAAAAGACTTAGTGGCATTTTCAGATGCCCTAGATAGTCTCCTAAAAGGATTCAAAGGTGGAATTAGGTGAATCAAATGTTGGAGACCATTTTGACAATTGTTTATGCTGACTGGTCTAGAGGCCTAATTAATAGGCTGAAAACTAGGGCCTACAAGAAACTAGGGTTGTGGGTGCATCCAGAGGTCAGGACTTTGGATTCTGATAGATTTTTTTGATACCTTGAAGACTTTCAAGGTCTTTTGTGGAGTCACTTGGAGGATTTGAGAGCAATAATCCAAAAATAGTGAATTTAGACCTACTAGGGAATTGGCAATTAGGCCTCCTAGTGAAATTTGGACCAATTGGATTGGTAGGTTGTCTAGAAGTATGGGAAAGAGTTCATAATGATCTTGGATGGGACAAGAAGATAGATAAGAGTCTTGGGGAGTGTATGGGAATATCATAAGAAGGGGTTTGGAATCTTAGGAGAGGATTTAGTGAAGAAGTCTAATGACTTGGGGAACTAGTTGGACTAGTTAAGCCTAGGAACTTTGGAATCTTCAAAAGATCAACTATACGTTGGAGGAGAAGTTGATTGTGAGGGTCTTGGAGATCCTAATTGGGAAAGAATCCAAAAATAAGTAACCATTAGATGGTTAGGAGAGAGAAAGAAGCCAATTGAGTGGATAAAACACTAGAGTTCTAAACCCTCTGCATCAGAGTGGTATCAAAGCCAGAATATCTTGAAGATTGTGTATGTCTGAAGTGGAAGAGAGTCAAGAGGTTGAAAGCATGCCTCCTAAGGCAATGAATAGGGATGCCATAGTGGAATTGGTTCAGGGCCTCTTGGAGAAGGCTAGTGTGTCTGAGACAAAGGGAAAAAAGAAGATCACTGAATGGGGAGATGAGAGTGATGGAGATGATGAAAGTCAGACAGAAGAGTCATCCAACAAGGGTAAAGAACCTAAGATGGACAAAGAACAAAAGGTATTCCTATATGCCTTTAAGTCCCTTAACAAGGATAGTATGGAACACATACCATATTACTGTGGCATCCTGAATGGAGAAGAGTTGTTGGATTGGCTTGAAGCCATTGAGAACCAATTTGATTACAAATAAATATTAGAGGAGAAGAGGGTCAGCTATGCTGAGGCTAGACTCAAGTGATCTCCATTGGTGTGGTGGAACATGATGCAGGATGATAGGGTAACTAGTGGAAAGCAGAAGATTGTTTCTTGGGAGAGAATGAAAATCAAATTGGGGGCACAATTCTTGCCTACTGATTATGAGATACATATGTATCAAAAGTTGTAGAACTTAAGACAAAAGGAGATGACAGTGGGTGCTTACACCGAAAAGTTTCACAAGTTGGGCCTAAGGGCTAGAAGGCAAGAAGAAGAAATGGAGAAGGTGGCAAGGTATCTCAATGGGTTGAGACAAGGAATTTGGGATGAGATTAGGATGATGGCTCCTGAGAGTATGCAAAAGTGTTTTCAATTAGCCTTGAGAGTGTAGGATAAGGCTAGAAGAAGGATTGACTTCCATCAAAGGGGAAGAGGAGGTAAAAACAATAGAGGTTTTCAGAGAGGCATGAGTAACTTTGGTAGAGGATAGAGCCCTAATAAACAAGAAGATAATCAAGATATGGAAAGCAATGGGGGTAATCAGTTTAGAGGATCTTTTTAGAGAGGGGGATACAGAGGAAGAGGGCCTCCTAGAGGAATATTTCAGTCTCAAGGAAGATCCAATTCAGTCTTTACTGGCAGGTGTTATAACTGCAACCAAGTGGGTCACACAATGGGCAGGTGTCCTGAAAAGACTTCCTCACCTTCAATGGGGGATAGAAGGAATCAATTGGTACAAGAGGATGACACACAAGGTGTTATCTCAACCATTTCCAAGGCAGGGCCAGTATTGGATGGGGAGAACTTGACGTTAAGAATAACTTTGTTGAAGGTGCCTAGCACTATAGAGCCACCTCAAAGAAATAATTTGTTTAAGACAACTTGTAGGTCTCATGGGAATATTTGTAAAGTGATAGTGGACTCTGGATCCACTGAGAACATAGTATCCATATAGATGGTGGACAAACTAAAACTAAGAAGGATACCTCATACCACACCCTATAAGGTTTCATGGTTGAATAAGGGCCAAAAAATAGTGGTAGATGAACAAACTATGGTTGAGTTTGAGATTGGAGAGTATAAGGAAAAGGTCCTATGTGACATACTTCCTATGGATGCATTTCATCTTCTTCTAGGATGTCCATGGCAGTATGGTGTCAAAGCAATACATGATGCGGAAAAGAATAGTTATGTGACCACCAAGCTAGGAAAGAAGTTTCAGATGAATCCTTTGTCAGAGCCTAATGAGGAGAAGCATGTGGGGACAAGTGTGATGTTATTGAGTGGGAAGGAGTTTCTAAAGGCCATGAAGAAGGAGAGAGGAGTCTGTTGTACAGTGATAGTGAAGCCAAAGGAGGAGACCAAAGAGAAAGTCAACATGCCACCAGAGATACAAACACTATTGGAAAGGTACCATGACATAGTGGATAATGGAATTCCAAATGCATTACCACCTATGAGGGATTTAAGCCATCAGATTGACCTCATTCCTGGAGAAAAATTTCCAAAGAAGCAGCATATAAAATGACACCAAGTCAAAATGTAGAGATAGCCAAGCAAATTCAAGATTTGTTGGATAAGGGTTTGATAAGGAAGAGTTTAATCCCATGTGTTGTACCTACAGTACTTGCACCTAAGAAGGATGAAAAATGGAGGATGTGTATGGACTCCAGGGCTATAAACAAGATCACAATTAGGTATAGGTTTCCAATGCCCCGGATAGAAGATTTGATGGACAATTTGGGAGGTTCTTGTTACTTTTCTAAGGTAGATTTGAAGTCAGGGTACCATCAGATAAGAGTGAGGCCTGGTGATGAGTGGAAGACATCCTTCAAGACCAATTAAGGGTTGTATGAGTGGCTAGTAATACCCTTTAGCCTAAGTAATGCACCTAGCACATTCATGAGGCTCATGAATGAAGTGCCAGCAGATTTTATTGGTAAGTTTGTAATAGTTTACCTTGATAATATTTTGATATTTAGCATCTCCAAGGAGGAGCCCATGAAGCATTTGGAGATGGTATTAAGGAGGCTACATCAAGAAAAGTTGATGATAAATCAAGAAAAGTGTGAGTTTCTAAAAATTGAATTAGTTTACCTTAGTTTTGTGGTTGCTAATGGATGTATGAAGATGGACCCTGATAAAGTTAAGTTTATTTTGGAATGGATTACACCTAGGTCCATAGGATATGTTAGTATTTTCCATGGGTTGGCCTCCTACTATAGTAAATTTGTGAGGAATTTCAGTAATGTGTGTACCCCTATTCTTAACACCATAAAAGGTGGAATCAAATGTAAGTTTGAGTGGACTGTGGCAGTAGACCAAGGGTTTGAAATGTTAAAGAAGAGGATTTCGAAACTACCTACTCTTAGGTTCCCTAATTTCAATCAACTATTTGTGGTAGAGTGTGACATTAGCAAACTAGCTATTGGAACAGTGCTAAGCCAAGAGGGACATCCTATGGCTTTCTTCTCAGAGAAGTTGAATGAGGCTAAACAAAAGTACTCCACCTATGATTTGGAGTTATATGCTATGGTACAAGCCCTTAAAAAGTGGAGACACTACCTATTACCTAGGGAGTTTGTGGTCTACACTGATAACCATGCTCTAAGTTTCTTAAATGGGCAAGAAAAAATGAATCAAAGGCACTTGAAGTGGGTAGAATCATTGCAGGCTTATACATTTCTTATAAAGCATAAAAAAGGGGTTAGAAATGAGGTTGAAGATGCTTTTAGCAGAAGAGTACTCACAATACAAGAGATACAATTGCAAAGTGTAGGGATGGATGATTTGAAGGACCTCTACAAGGAGGACAAAGATTTCAGAGAAGCCTATAAAGCATGTGTGAAGTTTCAACATGGTTTCAAAGTGGATTTCAATGAGTTTATGTTGCGGGAAGGCCTATTATTTAAAGGACATCTTATGTGTATTCCTCAATGCTCAACGAGGGAAAATGTTGTGAAGGAGAAACACCAAGGTAACTTGGGGGCCACTTTGGAGTGGATAAAACATTGTAACAAGTGAATAGGCACTACTATTGGCCTAAATTACAATCAGATGTGAGGAGATTTGTAGAAAAATGTCAAATTTTCTAGAGGGAAAAAGGACAAAGAAGCAACAGTGGGTTGTACCAACCCCTATCCATACCCCAAAGGCCTTAGGAGTGTCTTAGTATGGATTTTTTTTTGGGGTTACCCAAGACACCTAGGGTACATGACAATGTGTTTGTAGTGGTAGAATATTTCAGAAAAATGGCACACTTCATTCCATGCAAGCAAACAAATGATGCTTCTCAAATTGTAGGTCTATTCTTTAGGGACATTGTAAGGATCCATGGATTTCCACTGAATATTAGAAGTGACAGAGATAGTAAGTTCGTGGGTCACTTTTGGAGGACCCTATGGAAGATGCTTGGCACAAAATTTTCTTTCTATTCAGCCTACCATCCACAATCAGATGGACAAACGGAGGTAGTCAATAGGTCACTTGGGAACTTGTTAAGGTGTTTGACTAAACAACATGGACAGTCATGGGATCGCATCATAGGACAAGAAGAGTTTGCTTATAATGACTCCATTAATAGGAGTACAGGTAAAATCCCCTTTGAGATAGTATATGGGGTCAATCCTAGAGGGATCTTGGAGTTGAGGGATCTCGGTTTGAAGGACAAGAGGAGTGCACAAGGAGAGTCATTTGTAGAACAAATGAAGGAGCTTCATGATCAAGTCAATAAGACTTTACAAAAGCAAGTGGAGAAGTACAAATCCAAAGCTGATCAGACAATAAGAGACTTGAAGTTCAAGGTAGGGGATATAATACTTTCCTATCTCAGGAAGGAGAGGCTACCCAAAGGCCAGCCAACTAAGCTACTCATGAAGAAGATAGGTCCACTGAAGATTTTGTATAAGTATAGCAAGAATGCCTATGAAGTGGAGCTACCTCTTGATTTGGGGATTTCACCCATTTTCAATGTTTGTGACTTGTACCCCTACAAGGGATCATCTCTAGATACAAGTCAGTCTACTCTTGCAAACTTGGAGGATGATGATTGGGTGAAAGACTTACCTACCCCAATGCCACTAAAATTGGAAAGTGTACTGGATTTTAAAGTGATAAAGAAGAAAAGGAAGGGTAACTACAAGGAGTATCTCATCAAGTGGCAAGGACTACCTAAAGCTGAGGCCACTTGGATGACAGAGGCATATATTCTGAAACATGGGGTCACCATTGAAGACCTCCTAACTCAAGGGACTTGAGTAATTTTTTGTCCAGGGGAGTATGGTATAGGGTACCTCCATATTTGATGTTTTGGTGTGTTTTATGGTTTTCTTAGATGTATGTGTGTGGTTTTGAATAAGGTCCAATGGGTTGGATGCAATGATAAGTTAACTTCATGTTTGTAAGAGCCGTAGTGTTCATTAAGAGTTTTAGGGTCATTTTGGCTTTAATAGTGAAAAGTTGGTATTTTAGTGTAATGTAGGTTTGAGGAGTGTTTTAGGACCCTACATATCCTATCTATGGTCATCAAAGTGAAACTCACTCATCGAGTTGACAAGAAAAGTCAAAAGTTCAAAGTGCAAAAAGTTGCTAGCAACTTTGAAAGTTGCTCGAGCAACTTTTGCAAGAAATTGCAAAATGTAGTTAGATCAGTTGTAACTACCCCATGCTTGGTATATGAGAATGGATTTGATTTTTTGAGGAGGTTAATGAAATTTTGGATTGCAATAATTGTTCTTGGCACTTTTGTACGGATGTCCATCATTGTTTTCTTATAATCTGCATTCTCTCTTTGCTATTGTATGGTTGTGTACGGATTGGAATAGGTGATCGGACCCCATGGGGGTGTAGTGGTTTCAATTAGCTTCCATTTTAAGTATATATTTTTCTTCCAAGTGTTTGTAGTGTAAATTTATTGAATTTTGAAGGTCACTGGTCTGCAAGTGACTTCACAGTGCTATTTAGTTAGAAATGGCTCTAACCTAAGAACCCACTGGTGGATTTGAATGAGACCATGGGGGAAGTAGGGTTAGAGTCTTTAAATAGGATTTTTTCTTTCATTCTTTTAGTTTCAATGGATTTCCTAGACCAAACAGGAAGCCCTGTGGCTGACTGGTGAATCCAGGTGAGCCAGGACAGGGAGAAGAAACAATTGGTTCGAGCACTCATGACCTTTTGGAAAAGACTTAGTGGAATTTTCAAATGCCCTAGATAGTATCCTAAAAGGATTAAAAGGTGGAAGGAGGTGAATCAAATTTTGGAGACCATTTTGACAATTGTTTATGCTGACTGGTCCAGAGGCCTAATTAATAGGCTAAAAACTAGGGCCTGTAAGATACTAGGGTTGTGGGTGCCTCCAGAGGTTAGGAATTTGGATTTTTATAGAGTTTGTTTATACCTTGAATATTTTAAAGGTATTTTGTGGATTCATTTGAAGGATTTGAGAGCAAAAATCCCAAAACAATGAATTTAGACCTACTAGGGAATTGGTAATTAGGCATCCTAGTGAAATTAGGACCAATTGGATTGGTAGGGTGTCTAAAAGTATGGGAAAGAGTTCAGAATGATATTGGATGGGTTAAGAAGATAGATAAGAGTCTTGGGGAGTGTATGGGAAGATCCTAAGTAGGGGTTTGGAATCCTAGGAGAGGATTTGGTGAAGAAGTCTAGGAACTTGGGGAACTAGTTGGACTAGTTAAGCCTAGGAACTTTGGAATCTTCCAAAGATCAACTATACCTTGGAGGAGAAGTTGATTGTGAGAGTCTTGGAGATCCTAATTGGGAAGGAATCTAAAAATAATTAACCATTGGATGGTTAGGAGAGAGAAAGAAGCCAATTGAGTGAAGAAAACACTATAGTTCTAAACCCTCTGCATCAATATGACCATACATGTTGCAGTTTCAACAATATTTGTCTATGTAGGGTTTATTTTGTGGTTTGTTCAGCTTAGATCTACATTCATGTGCTTTATGTCCATGCTTATTATAGTTATATCAATTACGATTAAATTTAGGAGATTTTCTAGAAATACCTTTTGCTTTGCTTCTACAAATGTTTGTTGTGTGGCCTTGTTTTCCACAGTGATGGCATGAGGGTTTTTTAGGCTTCACATTTGTGTAGAAATTTTTTTGTTTAGATTGATTTGAATATTCTCCTTTCTTGGTATACCCTAATCTGGTATTGTTGTTCAGTCTTCTTTGGTTGTTCAGAAATTCATCCATTCTCTTAGTATTGTCTTCATATCTCTTAATCACCTCATTATGTTGTTATAGTATCTTCATTTCATTTCTCAGTTTTTCATTCTCTTAATTCATTTCACCAATATCTTCTAGTTTTCTATCAAGCTCAATATTCACTTGGTTGGCCTCATGACTCATAGAAACCACTTGATTGGTGATCTCAAAGTAATGTTCAATAAGTATCATTATCTCAGATTCTTTTTCTTATAACTTTTCAGTCATTTGTCTTCTATCATCAACAACCATGTTTCTATCTTGTTCAGATTTCTTAGCATCATTCAAGACTTCAACCATTATAACCATTTGTGTATCTTGACTGATATGTAGTGCTTTCACTTGTTCAGTAAGTCATTGATTACTCTTAGATAGCTTTGATATGATTCTTTCAGATGCATCAGATATGCTACCAGATTCAGATCCAGATGTATCAAATGGGTCATGAATCTCTTCATCTTGATAATCAGTCTCATGGCAATAAATTTTTGTGTTCTTTCTCTTAATCAACATCTCCCTGAGTTTCTCCTTGGCTTCTTTGTAGTGTTTGATGTAGATCTGCAACTGTAACTTCTGATTCTTAATATTGTTGTCAAGCGTATACCTTTACATTGTAAGATCTTTTCTCTTCAGTGATTAAACTTTCTAAATGAAAAAAGTATCTCTGATACCAATTGTTTGAATAATTTAAAGGCGTGTATTGAGAGGGGAGGGGTAAATTAGTACCCTTAAAAACTTTCAAACAAATCTTTGTAACCAAATACTATTTTAACCGACTGAGTAGATTGGTTTCACCAAACATGTAATGTACCGCTGAAATGTAAATGCATGTAATCCAAATAATAAAACATAAATGAAAATTAAGTACACATGACACTAGTATTTTAGTATCATAGAAATCCCTTGTTAGAAGGTAAAAATTACGGTGGGGATGAGACCCACAAATCTTCACTACTGCAGTAATAAAGTAGAATGTTAGAGCTTACAAAGATTGATCACTTCTGGTGACCTTACCCTATTAGGAGTAACAATAAGGTTTATTAGATCTACCTCCTATGAGGATTTAGCAACACAAAGTATGTGTGCACTCTACTAAGATATTTATACAAAGACGGTTAAGTCTACTCTGTTAGGAGATTTTGGGATTGTTACGATTGTCAGAGAGTAACAAAGTTGTGTGATCTGAACATATTACAATCTCAATATTGTGAATATAGATCCTTTAAGTGCAATGAAATTATCACCTTACTATGACTGATAATACCTTCTTTACTACTCGGTAGCCTTGCCTCTATTTTGAAAACTGAATACTGCAATGTAGTCCTTAGTCTAAAACTCTTGTCTGATCTCCTGATGTTCGTAGTATGGTGGCTACTTGATCATCATACATTACATAATGACATCTAATATTTACATATATCAAACCTCTTGACCTAATTAGGGCTTTACAATATCTAAGAAAACCTAAGATCACTGATGTACAAAATTTACCTTAATCATCTAAACATAGGAGATATAAACAATCAATGTGTGCATCTGTGATCAATGTTCTCCTCAATCTATGTAAAATGTTATCCAGCTCAAAAAAAATGTTACCTAGATTGATGTGCCAATTCAAAATTTTATGTAACCGTTGGTTTACTCAATAAATATTGTCTCTCAATGCTCAGTGTTCCTTGTGTATCTCAGTGTAAACTGTGTGCTCGGTATATACTACAACTTGATAAGTCTGTCTTCTTAGTAAGTCTGTCTACTCAGTAATCACTACACTTGGTTAATTCTGCCCATGATCAGTGCACTTGGTTAACTCTGCACTCGGTGATCATATCGACTATTTTGTCTTTGACTCTGTTACCGACTAGAAATTTGAATGCTTGAATACTAATGACAACTTCAAAGTTCATTTGGAGTAATACGATTAGGCATCCAACCCCCTCCTTTGTCAACATCCCCTCCCTTATCATCTAATATTTCTTTCATGCCTTAATTTAATGAAGATAGAACTTTTTATGACCTTCTTCATGCCAAGTTGATTATTCAACATAAATAAAGGAAGAATCATAGCCAAATCTTACAAATCTTCACTTTTGTATGTATCATTTCTATCATGACCACTAAACTAATGAATGCAGAGCTTTGAATTATAAATTTTAAAAAATTGTTGATTATGATGACTATTATACACTTAATTTTTCACCCTAGGTCAAGCTCTCGTAGTCTTGATAATCTAGTATAACATGGGAATCATCTCCAGGTTGTGGGACCTTTGCTAACTAAGATGAGACCTCCAAATTCTAGGCTGGTTCCTCTTGGATAATCACCCAAATTTGCTTCTTATGCATAAAATAAACTCTTGAGGGAAAAGGGATAGAAAGAATGTATATAAGGGAAATAACTGAATAAGCAAACTATCCTACTAGTTGATACACTGAAAGTAACATGAAGACAACACAGTGGCCACACCAGCATGAAGACTCTTAGATATAATAGAACACAATATTTTTGAACAGGCTTGCATAAGTATTTCACAGAGGGGTCCGAAATAGAAAGAGGCTACTCAAGGAAAGAAAATATTTCACAAACAATAGCTTTCCTAAGATATTTAGACACAAATTGTGACCTGCAAAGCAAACATTCACTTCAGCAAATGGATGTAGAAATGAGACAAAATAGTTAGGGATGAACAAAATCCATGAACTATCTAAATCAAATCGTCTACAATAGCATAAAAAGATACTGAAAAAGAGAAGGGCCTTGGAATCTAAGACTTCTCTGATATAAACCATTGTATCATATTCATTAAGAGAAAATATAGAAAGAGGGAAATTAGAGGATAGAAAAAATGTCACAGATAATCCCCATAGAGTCTGGATTCCAATGAAAGATTACAAATTGCAAAAATTAGAGGGGCAGAAAGAATGCCTCAGATAACTTTTACAACTGGAAAACTTTGATTACCAACAATTTCTAAAACTATTATATACATCCTTCTTTTTCACGTAGGCTTGGAGAAAATCTAATTCCTAAAATTAGGGTTTCAAATAGATCTTGCATAAACAATTCAAACCCTAATATATGTCAATTCTTCTCATTAAAATGTATCTGGAAAAATCCTCAAAAATATCTTGTTTGATCTGATATGGCTTTGAATATCCTTCCCATCACCATAACTATGCTTCTGAGAATTTGGCCGATCCATCTACTTCTGTTGCAAGTCGGTTATGTCATAACTCTGAGATCATATATTTGAACTTTTAAATATTTGCATGACAATGGTCACAGCTGGTGCAAGATCTGCATCAACGGATCTGAAAATGCCTTTATTTGTGTTTAAAATGTGATCATAGATCCTATCTCTGATCAATTACTTTTACCCAGCTTTACTGCATAGACACATGGCAGCCTAGCGTTATGCCTTGAACAATAGATTTTGAGCATTTTGTAATCAAGCCATTATGCAGACCATTGGATCAAACGGGAATTGCTCGATCATTACTATTTAGAGTTTAACTTTACCCCAAAACTCATCTTGACCTGCCTTTAACTCAGGTTCACCGAATCCATCATATCGATGAGTCGCTGAAACATTTCCTTTAACCCTAAGTTTCTTATCGAGACTTAGCAACAAAGCAGTCGCACAATCTCCTGTCATTCTTCTTAACCGTGGTCTCTTCACGAGACTTAGCGACAATACAATCCTCTTGGAACACGTGGAACCATGGTGCATTTCCTCATAGGTCAAACAAACTGCATCTGGGAATCAAGCCTTTACGCCAGCCGTCAGATTTTCTCAAATATGCACAGAGATTACCTCGCGTTGACTTCAAACCTAACTCAATTTTGAGTCAACCCTAACCACGGTGAACTGTAATCCTTTTATCTCCAAGTCACTAGATCTTATGCTTAACTCTAGCTAAATCACAAGACCTAGCGACCGAAAGGCTTTAACTTGACACTGCCTAAACATAAGTTATACCCATGGGTTAGAAAAATACATTGAGTCTCGAGGTCTCTAGATCTTTTGTTAACTCTGAGTTACTTTATGAGATTGCACGACTTCCCTTTGATCAAACATGATCCAACGATCATCACTAAGTCTTTTGATCATATGAGAATATTCTATTTTCTATTGAGACCACGTGACTGAAGTAAGTCCCATTATCGCTAGATGATACAGAATATTCCTTTTCCATTATGTGACTAGGAGATTAAAAGCAAATGTAAATGTGCGCATGGAATTTAGGGAACTTAAGGGGCCCAAAAAGGTAATGATAAAATAGAAAGGCATGGCCGAGCAACTAGGGTTTATACCAAATTCGTAGGGCTTTTGCATACTTAGGTTATTTTTCATGATAAGGGTAAAAATGGAAAGCTGAAAAGATAGCAGAGGACACAACCAAGACCAGAAAATTTATGGTCTTTCTCACAGGCTAGGCTCAAACCTTGTGGGAGCCACATTTACTCCACCTGTAGCCAAAATTCATAGAATAGGGAAATTTAGATAACAATGACATTCATGTAACATGTAACAATAATTTATATTTCAATTATGATTATTTTAAATAATATTTAAGTTTCTTTTATGTTTCTCCACACTATGTGACATTGCTAGCATCTCTTTTGGGGGCTCATTGTTATTCATGGTGGTACAATCATACTTTGTGAGAAACATAATATTCATCTTCATCCTTATATTTCCCTCTACACTTGAGGGGAAAGGATAGTATTTCAATCTCTCATCCTTCCAAGGATCCACTTTTCCAAGGTTAAGTGGTATTTTTTTATTATGCAGCATCTTTTCTTACATGGAATTGATTGTATTAATTAGAGATTATCTCTTATGCAAGAGGTGCATATTCGTGATCACAACCTCTTCCTTGTGTGTAATTATGTGCCCATAGTAAACAAATCCCTTAATTGAGGGCTAAAAGTGTGTAATATTTGATCAATAATCCCTTTAGTATTTGTTCTCTTTCCCCTATTTTGGTCAATTTTGTTCAATATATCTTCTTATACATCCATTAAAAGGACCCCTTTACACTTGTTGCATGATATCTCTTTGTAGCTGTCTCCTCCTTGCCTCATAGGAGCTATGACCTCTTTGGCTTGGAATAAATTATTCTTATAGGATATATCCTTGGTGTTGAAGGACGTAGGTATCTTTGCTCTACTTTTCCTTAAGACATCATCCTAGCTTTATGATGCCATCTTAAGGAAGGGACATATATGTGCCCTCCTTATGTATTATATGATGAATCCCTTTTCACCCTTGTGCATTCCCTTTACACCCTTGTGCATTCCATAAGCCCTTTGCACCCCTGTATGTCCCATTTTTGCCCCTGTGTGTTTCCTTCTTTTTTTGCCCCTATGCATTATTACAACAGAGAAGTTGACTAGCATAACACAATTTGTTAGGCTATTTCCTCCTCTATATTATGTTTCTCTCACGGATTACCTATCATAACCAAAATGGCTAGCATGTGTCATCCATAGTTGTCTATTTCTCTCCTCCATGATCCCATAACATGACACACTTTGCTATTTAATTGGATTGTGGAGTCTTTTCTTAACTTTGATGTGTTCTCTTTCTCTTTCCATGTGACCATTTGTGCTTTTGCAATAGCATTCTGAGTGTGATTATAATGATTGAGAAGTTTTCTTTACTGAGGTATCTTCAATGAGGCATATAGAATACAAATCCATGAAGGTTTTCTACAAATCCACCTCCACTAAGTATTACAAGAGATTAAAAAAACCAAATTAAGATGATAAGAATACAAAAGCAAAAAATGATAAATCCAAAAGATGTTACAAGAGTAAAATAAATTGTTAAGAATGAGTTGAAGCAAAAGATCCCCCATCCATAGTGTTCCAATTATAGTCAACATCGAAAACACCTTTAGCCAAGTAGTTAGCAACATCATTCCACTCTAATAAACAAAAACAAAAAAGATGAAATCAAAGTTTCTTGAGAGACAAACAATTGTTCCACATATAGGAGGAACTATTGGTACCATAAAGTTTCACAAGTGACCTGATTATTAACTTTTTGTAGCTATTAGGTATGGTACCAATGGGCAGCTATTGGCCCTCTAGATGTTTTTTTAGTGGGAATTTAATTTAAAAAATCTAATAAAAAATATATAGAACATGGACAATAATTGGGTCCTTCACCAAGTAAAGTAGAACAACAGTACAAGTTTAGAGAATGTGTATTGGTCTAGCCTTACCCAAGGACGTGCCCCTGACTCTATTTGACCTATCATCAAAATTGGATGTTCCAAGGACACACGTATGCCTTAGGGATCCCTTGATTGTCCCATAGTATTAATGTTTGAGTTTTGATAATTTGTTTGAATTTGACTCCCAAGTGAACTCTCAATTTAAGTTATTCAATACAAATGCTATATGTTAAGGTTCTATGTAATGTCCCCTTTCTAAAATAGGATTTAATATTAGATAATAATTAATAAATAAATATAATATAATATACCATTTATTTAAGTTTAATTAAAGGTAAAGAGGTATTAAATGAAAATTTGTGACCCCTTCAAACATGAGATATAAAAAGGAGGAGAGAACACCATTTCAAAAGGGGAGAGAGAGGAAGGAAGAGAAAAGGGAAGTTGTGAATTGAGAGAAAAAATAAGAACAAGAAGAAAATAAGGAAGTGACTCCTTCCAAGGGAAAAAGTAATAAAGGTTTGTGACTCTTTAAAAGAGTGGAAATTATGGAGGATAGAGACTCTTTCAAAGGGTAGAAAGGATCAGGGGTTGTGACCCTTTCAAAGGGTGATAATTGTGAAAGGTTATGACCATTGTAAAGAGGTGTGGATCTCCATCACATTGGAGGATATAAAGAGGAGGAGATCTCATTTGAGGAAAACATCCAAGGGAGATCAACTTGGGAAATAATATATTTTTCTCAAAGAAAATAATGAAAAGTGGTGACTCAATCCTTGTGAAAGGTGAGGACCCTTCCACCAATAAATTACAAGGGATGATTCATTATAATAATTAAAATGGACACACTGTGTTGCGAATTAAGGGATAAATAATAAATACTCAAACAAAAATTGATATTGTACAATAGAAAAAGGGAAGCAAGGCAGTCGATCCAATTTCCTATTGTACAATCGAAAGGAAGATGACCCAATAGGCTCAAGTAGGACTTAAGTGTTAAGTGAGCGCAATTATCCTTCACAATAATGAATTAAGGGAAATGGATTTTATGGTAAATGATATAATGATGCAAAATACGAGGATAAATAAGAAAATACATACAGTTTTAGGAAATAGGGGCTGGTAGAAAATAGACGGGAAGCTATAAAGACCCGAAACAAAATTCTAAGAACTATTCAACTTGTGATCTGAATTTGAAGAGGGATTTATAGGTATAAAATGCCTTGGTCATTTTGTTCCTAGGAACAAGAATTCTAGTGCGTTATGTACCCAGGGGTTTCTCCTTCAACTTTGATAGTCAATTCTACATATCCTAAACTTTTTAGATTAATTCCCGACACATGTTCCTACACGTATAAAAACAAGGAAAAGGTTGGATAGAGGGTTTTTACTTGGTCAAACACGTGTTTGGAATCAACCTTGTAATATAAATTAAATGTTCTTTAAAGGAAATATTGTTGATATGAAATAGAAGCAAGATTTGAATTGTAAGTTACTTTATACCTTGATGACATAATGCTTCTTTTGATGTAATCACAAGTGTTAAAGAAATAACCTTTGACTCCACACAAAAACATAAAATAAATCATGAAATAAAATATCTTGCAACATGAATATTGTATCTTTCGACAATGCTTGATGAAGAAGAAGAATGATACTTTGAAGGCTTGAAGACTTGGATGCCTGAAGACTTTGAGAATGCTTAGATGTAGAAGAGCTCTACAAATATTGATCATGCATATTAATGGTTACAAAATTTAGGAGAGATAGGCCACTTATATATCTCTCACACATTTAGAGATTCAATATTGATCCAAGCCAACCACAAGACCTAATTTCTCATGAAAATACCACAATGGGGCCCCAATTCTAATTTGAGCCAAATTTTGGGGGAACACAACACCTTGGGTGTTTTGTACCTAGGAGAATGAGCTAGAATTGAAATGGGATGTTGAGGATATAGGTTGGATTCTAGAATAAAAGGCACAACCGATTTTAAGGTTGAGAAGGAGCACAAAGGCCACAAATGATAGCATAGGACCCATGTAGGCTAATAAATTATTGAATAGAATAAATAACAAAGGATCACACCTAAAAATAAGGGCTTACATTAATATATGGTTAATTTGAATTAACACATGACTTATAATATTAATTTAAATGTTCAATGAGCGTTAAGAGAGCGTGAAATCAATGTGGGAACCCATAAATGCTAAAATGGGGCTAAATTGAACATCTCATTATAGGTGATAACTTTTTAGGATGGTACATTTAGCCCCCGCTTTAGGGGGAGTATGATTCCACCTCATGCTCATAGTAAAGTAGAAGAGAGAGAGAGAGAGAAAGAGATAAAGATGTGATCATGGGAAAATTACAAAGAGATAAGAAATCACTTAGTTTAAGGGTACAAGCCCCCAAACCAAGGATCTTAACTCATATAACCATGTGAAAGGACACATAAAACAAAAAAATGCTATAGCCTACTAAGATTCTAATTCAACTAGTTGAAGAGACCTTAGTAAAGAAAATATCTCAACTGCTAGCATCACACTCGGAAATCTATTGCAAAAGCATAAGCCGTCATATGAAAAGAGTGAGAGCACACACCAAAGATAATACAAGACTCCATGATTCAATCAAATAGAAAAATGCATTATGATACAAAATCATGGAGAATGGAAAAGACAACCATGGATGACACAGTCTAGCCATTTGTATTGTGCTAGGTGATCCATGAGAGAAAGAAGGAAAAGAGAAGAGGGGGAAATAGTCTAACAAATTGTGTTATGCTAGTTTCACCCATCAAAATATGTAAAGAGGGAGTTGATGGTCTAGGAAATACTAGCCAACTCATAAAAACCTATGCAAATGAGAGTTTGAATGGTCTAGAAAATTGCATTATGCTAGTCAACCCATGAAAAGGATAGGTCAAATGGTCTATAATTTTGTGTTATACTAGTCAACCAATCCTAAAAATGTATGTAAAGGAGAGGTAAAATAGGCTAGAAAGTTATGTTATGCTAGTTCAACCAATCCTAAGGATAACCAAGGAAAGCATCATATCCATGGAAATCCACCAAAAATGTACAAAGGAGAGTGATTTGGACTTATCAAATTGTATTATGCTAGTGTAATCTACTTGAAATGCTTGCAATAATCATGATATTTGCAATGAGGAGGCCATATATGCCCTCCCTTAAGACAGAAAATAAGGACTATTTTGACATCTTAAGGAAAAGAGGAACAAGGATAAAACACATATTACACCAAGGATGTATCCCTTAAGCAACACCCAGTCCAAGCCAAAGAGGTCACAACTCCTATGAGGTCAAGGAAGGGACAAATGCAAGGATATATCATGCAACAAGTGTAAAGGGATCCTTTGGAAGGATGGAGAAATTTTGAAATTCATCATTGACCAATAGAATGGAAGAATTCACACCTTTCCCATTGATAGGTAAAGGGATTCTCAATGAAGGATGACACACTTTTAGCCCCCAAGGTATGGGATTTATTTATAATGGATACTCAATCATGAACAAAGAAGAGGTTAAGATCAAGGATACGTACAATCCTAATATAAATAAATAATTCTATGTGAGATCAAGGATACATACAATCCTAATATAAATAAATAATTCTATGTAAGATTGGGTATCACATTATAAAGAAATGCCACCTATCCAAGAGGAAAAGAGGTTCCTTAGAAAGGATGATAAATCAAAAATATATCCTTCCCCCCCAAGTGTGGAGACAAAGATAAGGATAAGGAGGATTATTATGTTACTCACAAATATTGATTGCACCTGAAATTGTACCACCATGAATGACAGTGAGCCTCTAATGGGGAGACTAACAAACTCACATAGTGCGGAGCAACATAATAGGAACTTAAATATTTTTGATTATTTGCAAAAATAGGTTTTGAAGGGACTCAAAAGCCTTTACAGATAGGTTACACTAAGATAAGAAATAAAATAAACCTAGACAAAATGCTGCCAGAAACCAGCAAACATCTAGCACCACAAAACCAACAACGAGCAAAACCAGTCCAAAGAGAAAACCAAAAGAAATAGACACAAGGAACAAAGATTAGGCCAGGTCCCCAAGGGTGCCTACCACCTCCTTTTCTAGGTTGGACATATTATGAACTACCTCCTTGAGACCCAAAATCTCCTTTGGAACATCAGTCGCATTTTTCATGCTTTCCCTAGTTCTTCTCCCATGGCCAAAGCCTTGACCAGCAACATCCCCATCATCAGTATCCAGCTGACTAGTTTTCTTCTTAGGGGAAGAGTTCTCCATATTTTCCACCAAGTTCTTGAGGTTCTAAACTAAAGCTTGGATTCTATCACTACTGCTCTGGAGAATCTTATTAAGCATGTCCTCCTTTTTATCCACTCTGGTACATAGGCTATCCAATCTTTCATCCAGTGAGCAGGTGGCCTTGTTCTCATGCTTTATATTCTCATATTTAGAGGATAGGGCACGATACTTCAGATTTAAGCTCTTGATCTCAAGGAAAGTCCACTTGTTAAGCCGATAAGACTACAGGGACATGACCTTAGTAGTTTGAAGAACACCAAAAGTAGGTTCCCTCTTATCCTACATATCCTTAATGAACAGTTGAACATTGTCTTCATTTTGGTTCAGATTCTTGCTAGATGTATGGGCTTCTTTAGAGTCCTTGGTATTCTTTTTGGTTCTCTCATGAGAGATTAGCATATCATTCACAATAGAGCTCATGTAGTTAATCATGATAGGGACTTTCTCCTTAGTTGTACTCTTCAGATTATCCATTAGCTCCATCAAAATGTGGCTTCTATTCTTCATAGAGGCACTAGGCATAGGTTCCTGCAGAGCTTCAATATTCTCAACAAGGCATTGATCATAATTTCTGGGCTTATTAATGGCCTCACCAAACTCAACATTTTCAGGGTTATCAGAACCCTTTCTCTCTTCCATTTTCTCTTCCTTATCTTTTTCGTTACCCTCCTCTTTAGTTTTCATGCCCTCCTCCTCAAATTTTTTGTTTTCTAGGAAGACCACAATACACTCCTCCTCATCTTCATCATCTTCATCTTCTATCCCCTTATCATTATTAGAGTCTTTCTCCTCAAGACTACATTTAGGATTTTTGAGGGAATTTGTGTTCCCAATTCCAGACGCCTCCGCCTTCCCTTGTAGTTTTTCATTTTTAGTATCCACATACTTATGTAAGGTTTCCAGAACTTTATCCCAAACATACTCATAAATAAAATAGATAAGCCTTTCATGGAGCATAGTCTTGCTAGATTTAATCTTATGATCCCTATTACAATTATTAAGGGAGCACAACAGATAATGAGGAAAATAAACATTCATTTTTATGCCTGAAGTGGTTTAACAACACAAAATGGTAGCTATGAGCCCTAGTATAATGACCATCAACATTAATATATTCCATGAGGGCTATGAGAACCTTCCTCCAAATTAACTTGATATGATCCACATCATAAAATCCGAAAGAATTAACAAGTTTTTACTTCTCAGTATCTTCTTTGGGAAACATAATAAGAACTCTATAAGAAATCTTCTTATCCCTAAAGAAATGCATACCTCTATGTTGAATACCTACAACTTCCACGATGGGCTCTTCATTTAGGTAAATTTGTTTACCGCAAAGCACCACAGAGACTTCTTTCCATCCTTCCACAAATTTCTTAGTGACGTTACTATCTAATCCACGGAGCCTTTTCATAAACAATATAATACCTCCTTTCTGAAGTTTTTTCCAAAATTTCAGTTTCTTCCTCCATTTCTCGTAGCTGAGAGACTCTTCACGCTTTAACCCTCCTCCAATTTTGACAGTCACAAAACTCAAAGGAGACAAATGAGATTGTTTCAGGAACCTCTGGGATAAAACCACAAAAATAGCGACCCACGACATGTGATACGAGTTAATAGCCTTCATTAATTTGACTCTCTTTGGGAAACTAAATAACCCTTCATTATACCCTAAATGCTTATCTATCATAGTCATGATTACATAAAATCACTCCCACTTTTGTTATGTATGTGGAGCCTAAACAGACGTAGTTTCTTTCGGTGTGGTTTCCCCCCATACATATCTATTTGGGCCCCATGCTCGGGGTCAAGGGGCAGAGCCCCTTGCAGGGTCCTAGGGCAGCGCCCCAGGTGGGGTCAAGGGACCAACAATGACTTATTAATATTGTAAAGGGTCGACCATTGATTTTCTATTAGTCGGAGTATTTTTTTCCCTAATTAGGTTAGGTCAAATATGCTTGTGAAAAGGGCTTAGGGTTTCAAGATTTCCTTGTATGAGGGATTTTTGTAGCATCCTATGGTGGTATTGAGTTGCAGGTTTTAGATTGTAATTACTAGATAATAATAAAGATATTGGACTCGTTGTTGGTGGACGTAGCCCAAGGATTGGGTGAACCACGTTAAATCTCTGTGTCTTTGTGTTCTCTTCTGTGTTTATATTTGCATTTTTCTGCTTATTATTCTAACAACTTTACTATTAGTCTTATCAAATCTAATGAAGGATAATTTGTCATCATTTATTTACTTTTCCCTATGCCAAGTGATGATATTCAAAGATTTGACACCCAAGTTAGCAAAAGCATTTACAACCAAGTTGGCCTCTTTGTACATGTGGGAGATGAAGTGGTTATTAAAATAATTAATAATTGCTATAGCTTTTGTGATGATATTATTAATTGACCATGAAGGCTTAAATTCCCCTTTTAGACATTTCATAATGTTGTTTGATTCATCTTTGACCCACACATTTTTATACTAAATATTTTGTGCCATTTTAAGAGACTATAGAGCTCCCATGGCCTCAACAACATGGTTAGTTTGGACTCATAGAGGAAGATAAATATCCCCCAGACAGTTACCATAACTATACCGCACAACACCCCCACATCCACCTTGACTAGGGTTCCCCTTAGCCACTCCATCAAAGTTAACTTTGACCCATCCTTGAGGAGGAGATAACCAAAACACCCCATCTCTTTTAATTTTTTGAGATCTTTTCCAACCCTCAAATGCCCAATCCTTAGAAGAGTTGTTTCAAAATTCAGAGAATTAAGATTGTTAGAATTTTGAGAACATAAAAAAAATTCTTGAATGCCCCTAATTTTTTTTCAGAAACCGCAAGAGATGAGGAGTTTATTTCCCTAAATATTCTATTGGTGTTCCCTTTCTGTATCTTCCAAATGGCATGAGGAGCCATCATCACCCAAGACATTATGTTTATAGAGGTATTAGCTAAAGTCCACTGGATGAAAAAATTCTATAAAGATCCTGGGAAAATCCAGCATAGGTTCCATCTCTGGAGAAGCTTTGTCCAGACCTCCCAAGAGAAGGGGAATTCAAACATTATGTGATGCATTGATTCCTTGGCATTCTTACCCAAATAGCATCTATGAGGCATAATAAAACCTATCTTTCAAAGATTACCAATAGTTAAAACTTTATTCTGAAGAAAAAGCTAGTAAAACATGTTAATTTTGAGAATCAAAGGCTTCACCCAAGATTTAGCCCAAAAGGGAGGATTATCAACTCAATGATTCAAAAGAGCACATGCAGAGGAGACAAAGTACTTTCCTAAAGAGGTAGCAACCCACACCAAGGAGTCATCATTATCCATCCTAATTGACCATGCATGTAGAGATCTCATAATGGGGTCAAGAGAGTTAACTATTTCGTTTAACTTCACCCATGCCTGGTTCTGCCAGTAGTCATTACATAGATAGTCGAAGGATTGTATGATCCTTTCGGGAAAGTTTTTAAAGGCTAGGATATCTCCCAAAGGTTTATCCATAAGCCATCTATCTTGCCAAAAGTGAATACCATTTCCATTCCCCAATATCCACCTACTGCCTTTGGCTGCCAAATCCTTATCTTGTTGGATGTCATTCCAGATACATGACCCTTTTATGGGGACCTCTAACTCAAAAAAAATCAGCAACAGAGGGGCAACCATAAAGATATTTTCTCTTCATAATTTTATTCCATTCCTTTTCCTCCCCAAAAGTCCTCCACACTTTTTTATCCAACAAATCTTTATTCATAGCTTTGATGGGCCTAATTCCAAGACCTTTGAGTCTCTTAGGCTTATAGACATTCTCCCAATCAACCAACCAAATTATTTTATGTTCTTCCACACCAGACCAGAGAAATAACTTATAGATCCTCTCTATACTCTCAGCATATTAAGAGGGAATCATGAAAAAACTCAAAGCATAGGTAGGCAAGTTTTGAAGGGTATATTTCAAGAGCTGAACCTTACTAGAATGGCTTAGAAGCTTTCCTTTCCAACCATCTTATTTTCTATTGAACCTGTCGATGAGAGAAGACCAAAAGGAATTAGGCAGCTTCAAACCCAATGGGGGCCAAGGTAAGTTGAGGGGAAATCCCCAATCAAGAACCCAATAATTTAGGATATCTTTCTTTGCCTTTCCTCAGAGGTGTTGATGAAGAAAGGGGAGATTTTATTCCAGTTGATCAATTTCCATGTTTCCCGGGTATAGGTATTAAGGGTTTCCTACATATTCTTAGCTTCTTTGATATAACATGACCCCATAAGGATGGTATCATCAAAAAAATTCTCATGAGAACAAGTAAGATCAGCAGAGGAAGCTTTGAGGCCTTGAATGTTACCATTTATAACCATTTTTTGAAAAAAAACTTCCAAGGCCTTTAGCCAGAATATCAAAAGGATAGGAGAAATAGGATCTCCCTCCCTGAGACCCCTAGATGGCTTAAAGAACTAAGATTAATTTCCATTAACAATAACAACTACAGTCAAAGTGGAGATCAATTGCATAATAAGTTGGACAAACCTGCCACCAAAGCCAAAGGATTTTAGCGCCTGAAAAAGAAACTCCCAATCGACCCTGTCATAGGATTTTGATAAATCCAACTTAAGGAAAAATCCTTGGTTTGTTGAGCTTTCCAGAGAGTGGATGTTTTCCTGAACTTTCATAATAGAGTACAGGATTTGTCTTCCTGGAACAAATTCATTCTATTGGGTAGATATAATTGAAGGAAGGATAGACAATAGTCTAGTTGTAAGCACCTTCAAAAATATCTTGTAAACAGAGTTACATGGGCTGATTAGCCTAAATCTATTCATAGTATTAACCCCTGGCTTTTTAGGAATAAGAACCAAGAAAGTAGCATTTAGCACCTTAAGAATAGATCTTGATCCAAAGAACTCCAGAAGAGTATGAGAAATATCCTTTTCCACAATACTCCAATGTTTCTGGAAGAAGAACATAGGTAACCCATCAAGTCCAGGAGACTTTTCCTCTTCAAAAGAAAAAATGGCAGATTTTATTTCCTTAATTGAAGGAATAGCTATCAGAAAAAGTATTATGTTCTTTATTTAATATTGAGGGAATATAAAAAAGGAGATTCTCTTGATCCCCCTTTATAATATTCTTATCTGAAGAGAGGAGAGAGGAGAAGAAGTCAACCATCTCAGACATGATAATTGTTTCATTATCAGTTCTCCTATTTTCAGTCTGGATTTAGGATATTCTTTTAGCTGCCTGGTGCTTCAAAGTGGTCATGTGAAAAAACCTACTATTTGTGTCTCCAGCTTGAAGCCATAAAGACCTAGATGTTTGTCTCCAGAAAATCTCTTCCTTAGAAATCATGTCATGATATTTTACAAGAATTTCATTCTCTCTATCCATTAGATCTTTGGAGTTACCTTCTTTTTGGATGTTATCCTGAACATCTTGAAGATCTTGTTTAATAGAGTTCTTCATTTGGAAAATATCTCCAAAAACCTCTTTGTTCCATGTTTTTATTTTGTCCTTTATGTTTATTATATTTTTAGCTACTTTAAACATAGCATTACCATCTACATCAATGTTCCACCATTCCTTGATTCTATCCTTGAGATTGGGATGGGACAGCCACATTTTTCAAAATGGAAAGGAAAGTTTCTATTAACAGAGACAAGATCAACAACAAAGGATATGGGAAAGTGATCCAATCCAATTATAGAAATAGAGGAAAGAGAGAATAAATATCCATTTAACCAACAATTAGAGATTAAAGCTCTATCAAGATGAACTTGAATCAAATCTTTACGTACCCTTCTATTTGACCAGGTGTAGTTGATGCCTTGCAAGTCCACATCCATAAGGGCTTGATGACTAATAAATTCCATCAGGTTCAATCTTCAATAAATCTGATTTTGAGATCCCCCATATTTCTCATTGTCTCTAAGAGGAGAGTTAAAGTCACCCATGATAATCCAAGCATTATCCCAAAACTTCTGCCTGTATTCAACCATCTTTTTCCAAAACTTAGCTCTACCATTTTTAGTATTAGGGGCATAGATGTTAGAGAGGACCTAGGATAATTCATCTCTAAAGTGAGTGAATTTAACATTCAACAGATTTGAGTTAGAGGATAAAGGTTCACCTTGAATAAATTTTTGATTCTAGAAGATAACAGTCCCTCCAGAAGCACCTTTTGAGCTACTTCCAACCACTCCATAGTTTTTGAACAGTTTTATTTTTTCAACTTTATCTTTAGCCATTTTTGTTTCTTGAATAAGAATAATATCAAGTTTTTGATCCCTTACCATATTTATAAGAACATCTTGCTTATGAGGCATGTTTAGTCCCCTTATATTCCAAGAGATTACTTTCATTTTTTAACTGGGGTGCAAGACTCCTGGATGATAAGTTGTCTTCCATCTACAATATTTTGGTTGCTCTCATTTTCTCTAATAGTTTTGTTATAATTTATGCCCCATCCTTTTTAGGGGTTCCAACATCAACTTGCATGCTCCTCGTTGCAACTCCTTTTTGACAATTGAAGAAACACCCTGGGTTTTAGGATTCTTAGAGCTTCCCCTTTTTCCAACTTGAGACCAAGGATTCCCCTCTTCAGGGTCCATTGTTTATTCCTCCACCTCCTTATCAGAGACTTCATCCCCCTAGCTTGATCCTGATAACATAGTTTTAGGGATAGAGGATATATGCCCAACCAATAATTTTTCCTTAAAGGAATTAAAAGGGAGACATCCTAAAGAATATTATAGTGTTGTGCATCTTAAAAAGATTCACATTTCTAGAGATTCTTCTTCTTTCTTTGAGAATCCTCAATCCAAGAGGGAAACGATGGAAACTCCATTTCCTTGAAAGATTCCCTTCTTAGATTCTTCTCCACATCCTTCTGTGACCCAACACTTTCATCTATTTCCCCCTCTTCTAGTGTTTTATTTTTGAAATCCTCCTTAACTTCACTCTCCTTATTCTTCTCTCTTTCATAGGGTGGAGGGGCAACCCACAAGAGAGGCTTTTCATTTTGGCCTTTGTTTTATTATTCACGAGACTCTGGAATATGGATCTGGGCATTTGTGTTTTCCTTGTGATCTTCCTTATCCACAAGTTTAGCTAAGGATTTGACCTCCATAGTTTCCCCAACATTTTTTTATTTTTCCTTCCATATATTTTTAGGTTGGGTTTTTTTCTCCTTATTCTTTTTATGGAGCTTTAGAGGAGATTGATTATCCCAATGACCCCCTTTTTGCATATAAAGCATGAAAATGGAAGAGATTCAAACTCCAGAGGTTGGGAATATTTTCCAATAGTTGAGACCAGGTCAATGGCCTGAGGAAGATCAGAGAACTGATAAATATTGATACAAAGTCTAGCATAAACCAGTCTTGTTCTTGCTGTTGTCATAGGATCTATAGACAACAACTCTCCAAAATTACCATAAATCCCTCTAAAGACATCATCATTCCAATACTCTAGATGAAGACATGGAAGCCTTATCCAAACTCGAGCATTAGAAAAAATGGAGTCATTAAGGGAGAGATTAGGAGACTATTTCTAAAGATCCAAAGAGGATTTTCCAAACATCTAGGGTCCCTTACAGAGAGCTGACAAATGGTCCTCTCCATTGGTGAACACAAAGGAAAAGAAACCTTTCAGCATTGCTGCAATATCAACTTGGTCTTTCAAATCCCACTTCTTATTGATAAAAGATCTCACAATATCTATATTCGGCCTAGGCCCCAAAAATTTTACCACTAGCATTAAGGCCATTAAGGAGACAAAATTTTCAATAACCAGATCTAGGATGAAAATAACATACGTACCCTTTGACTTGTCTAAAATATTGTTCACCTCCGGGAACACCGACTTCCCACTTAGTTTGAATCCAAACAAAGATGACCAAGGGTGGGACTTCTGATGATCTCTTTTTTGTTCTGCCTCCCTTAGGTCATTTGGAGGATTTGAAAAGTTAGTACTCCCACCACCTCCTGGATTGAAAAAATCACGTGGGACCCTAATAGGAACTTAAACGTTATTCAAAATAATCATGGTTGAAAAGCAACTCATTGTTAGATGTTATGTTCATAATCAATAAGTTATGAGGTTTATAATGTAAAGCTTGACATTCATTAGTAAATTGGTCATGATATTGATGATACATGAAAAAGGAAGATACATAAATTTTTGGCTATGCTTCTTCTTTCGTTTAGGTTGAGTAATCAACTTAGTATGAAGAAGGTCAGACAAAGTGATTTATTTATTAAAGCTAGGAATATAAGAAATGTTAGATGATAAGGAAAGGGATGTAGATAAAGGAGGTTAGAAACCAAACCATTGTAGAGGCAAGTGTGATGTTGGTTTCTCATGAGTATCAAATATTTTTTGCACACATCCTAAACCATATTGAAGACTATGAGTTTGAATATTTTGAGAATCAGGTCGAACAAATGACACACTAGGGCCTTTAAAGGCTCTTGTGTTAAACTTAGGAACTTTTTATTCTCCCACAAAATATGTCATAAATTCTAATGACCCCTAGTCCTCTTCTAAAAGGAAACTTATAGGAGAAGAAGTGTCTTTAGGAGAAGAATATGTGTTTTGTTGAAATGGTGTAGGAATGGATGGAGAATTTGATTAAGTTTGTAAGAAACTTTATGATTCATCAGCT
Source organism: Thuja plicata (assembly GCA_018584345.1). Taxonomy (NCBI): domain Eukaryota; kingdom Viridiplantae; phylum Streptophyta; class Pinopsida; order Cupressales; family Cupressaceae; genus Thuja; species Thuja plicata. Next base: position 1,734,163 of record MU224190.1, on the reverse strand, counting down.
ACAAGGGTATACATGATGTTGTTATGAATGGAATTTACTTTGCATTGAAGATTTGAAAAAACTGGATGGAATGTAACTATTTTTGTCCTAAGAGAAGATTATAAGTGAGAGTATCAAACTTTCTATGAATTGGTGTGGGTAAAGTAACATGACATGCCTTAATAGGTAAGGTTATAGTACCTAAGGTTGGTTTAGTAATATGCTATAAATAGGAATAGAATCGTGTTTAATCAATGAAGTATCCACATTAATCTTATGCAATAAATCAATGCTATACACATTAAGACTAGATCCATTATCAATTAAAGTTCTTTGAATAAGATTAACATTGATAAGGAAAACAACCATAACCAAATCAGTTGATCTTGAATTTCTTTATAAGGTAACTCGTCTGCTAAAAATACAATTTGATCTTCATCATTGGTTGCATTCATACATTCCAATATATAATTTCTATTAGTTTGCATGGGAGGTGTAACATACATATTTCTCAAGGCTTGGTGTAATGCTTCATAGTATGTAGGTGAGGTTTGAAGAAGCTCCCAAAAAGATATCTTGGCAAGAGTAGCACAAAGTTGTTTTAATAAAACATATTGCTTTCCAATATTTTGAGGGAGATGGGGCATAGGAGGAAGAACGGGTCAAGAAATTGGAAGAGAATGATGAACAACTTAATTGGTTGGTTGGCTATTATTTATTGTGTTATACGTGTGAGAAATTGCATGATAATCAGGTTGTTGAGAACCTTTTACCATAATGATTGGTTTATTTTGAGGTTGAGGGGTATCTTGACGAAGATGGAAAGAACCTTAGGATTACCCAAAACTTGAATAGCATTGATGTGACTAGGTTCTTTAATTTCCTGAGGGAGACCATCAAGGGTGACAACATTTTTCTTAAAAGTATCTTTATGGTAAAGACAAACTTTAGAAGAGGGACAAACAATATTCATTAGTGATTCATCTCTAGAAGGAATATTATTGAAATAAATAGAAGAAATGCCAATTATACTAGTCTCTTCTACCAAAATATCATCTTTTTTTAGGCAAGTTATTTCATGGGGAGAGATTAATAAACATCATTGTCCAATGGCTCGTCCCAAATAGGGGAATCATCAAGAGTATGAACATCTCTATGAATAAAGAAAAATTTAGGAGTGGGATAATCATAACTCTCTAAAGCTTCATCCCTAAAGGGGGGGCTATTGAAATCAATAGAAGGTGAGGTATCACGAGGGGAATCATCATCCTTTACTAAGGTATTCTTATAGGGGAGGATCCTATTAGGAGAAAATTTTATATCAATCGTCAAAACTTCTCCCCAAAGAGAGAGATAATTAGAGAAAGGTTAAAAATAGATTCTTGTACTAATATGTCCTTATAAGGAAGCGAATAGTTGGGAGATGGTGATATAAGAGAAGCCAAATAAACATCACATGCATTAAATTTATTCTTATTAGTGATAACATAATTAAAAAGGAAACTTGATGGAGGTATCTTGTTTTATCTCAAAATTGACACAATGGTTTCAAGATAATGCCCTAAACAATTTTTGCAACATGAAAAGAAAGAAGTAATGCATTCATATCAAAATTAAGATACATGTAAAGTAACAACAATGCATGAAATAAAAGGGTATTTTTGTTCTTTTTAATGAAAATTCAAGAATTAAAGAGATAATGATGCACAATTTTTATGTCTTTTTTAGAAAAGAATGATAATGGCATGCAAAAATGAAATCTAAGACTACAAAATCAGAAGTGGAAATTTTATAAGTCAGGTTCACCAAAATGTATAATCGGTGAACCTAGATATCTAAATGCATTAAAAGTAGCAAATATATGATGTAAATATTAACTAATACAATTCATGTAAAGGATATATAGACACCAAATCATAATATAAATTTCATGAATTGGGTTCACCAAAATGTACAATAGGAAAAGGGAGCAAGGTGGTTGATCCAATTTCCAATTGCACAATCAAAAGGAAGATGACCCAATAGGCTCAAATAGGACTTAAGCACTAATTGAGTGCAGTGATACTTCACAATAATGAACTGAGGGAAGATGGATTTGAGCCTAAATGATATAATGATGCAAAATAGGGGGCTAAATAAGTAAATATAGGCAGTTTCAAGAAGTACAGACTGACAAAAAATAGACAGGAAGTTGTAATGACTTGAAACATAAATCTCAAAACTGTACTAACTTGTGATCTAAATTTGAAGAGGATTTGCTAAGTACAAAATTCCTTGGGCATTTTATTTTTGAGAATAGAAATCTGTGGGTGTTTTGTACTAGTGGTTTTGCCTGAAACTTTGGCAGTAAATTATGGAGATCCCAAACTTTCTAGATTAGGTCTCGACAACTGTGCCACCAATTCTTGCACATAGAAAAATGGTAAAAAGGTTAAATAGAGGGGTTTTCCTTAGTCAAATTCCTATTTAAAATCAACCTTTAAATATAAATGAAATATTCTTGAAAGGAAAGATTGCTAATATAAAATAGAAGCTAGATCTGGATCGTAAGTTACCTTATACTTTTATTGTGCAATACTTCTTTTGGTGTAATACCATGTGTTAATAAAAAACCCTCACTCCACACAAAAACCTCAAAGGAAATCATGAAAGACAAGATCTTACACTATGAATGTTGTAGTTTTCCACAATGCTTGATGAAGGAGAAGAATGATACTTTGAAGACTTTGAGAATGCTTGGATGTAGAAGAGATCTTGAAATCTTGATCATGAATATTCTTAGTTACCAAAATGAGGAGAGATGGGTGACTTATATACCTCTCACACATTTTAGAACTTAGGCTGACCATGAGACCTAATTTCCCACAAAAACACTACAACGGTGCCCCAGTTTGAATTTGAGACAATTTTGGGGGAACACAACACTTGGGCATTGTGTTCTTAGGAACATAATTCCTTAGGCATTTTTTACGTGGGAGAATAAGCCAAAATTGAAATTGCAGGTTGGTGAGATAGTTTAGATGCTAGAATAAAAGGCACAACTAATTTTAAGGTCGCGAAGGAGCACAAAGGCCACAACTAATAACATAGGGTCACTGTAGGCTAATAAATGACCGTGCGAGTGTAAATCTATGTCACACAAAAAAAATGAAACATTAATGTGAGTATTCAAATCAAAACATGATAAATAATTGACAAAACATGAAATAAACACTCAAGAGAATCTCATTGCTCTCTAATCCTGAGGACCTATTCAATTTTTCTCTCAGTTGTAATAAAAGCTCATAGATGACAACTTAGGAGACAAGAATTGATGATGGTTGAATTATTTAAGCTAACATGGATGAAAATTAAGATAAATGATGCAATAGCAATGCAAATTAAGCTATGAAAATAACTAAGCTAAGCATGTTGCAATAAAAATTCAACATCATGATGATACTAATATGAATTATAAAGCACAAATGAAGATAGATTGATCAAACAAATATTATTCCTATGCTTTAAATGAATGTTTATGATTTGCACTAAGAATTCTCACTATTTATAGGATTTCCCTAGGCCTTGGGGGTGAGTTATATCCAACCATGGTCAAGATAAGTGGTTGAGGGATGAGTGGTCAAGATTTCCTTATAAGAATGGATGGTCAAGATAGTAAAGCCTTTGAGTGGTCCATGTGAGCTTGTCCCTTGTCTCCCATTGGTTGATTTTAATTCATCATTTATGGTAGGTGGGAGATTTTAGGAGGGAATTAATTCAAAAGAACTAATTAAATTAGCCACGTGAGATGTTGAATAGGTTGGATTTAATTAATTAAAGATAAAGTATATAATCAAATATTAATTTCAATTATATAGTAGATGATTTTTTTATTTAATTAATCTAATGGCTTGAATTTAATTAATATTTCTTTTTGACCATTTTCAGGTGTATACAGACTGAATAGAAGAAATAACAAAGGAGCACACATAAAAATAAGGGCTCACGTCAATATTTGGTGAATTTGAATTAACACATGACTTATAATATTTGTTTAAAGGTTCGATGAGCATTAGGAGAGCATGAAATCAATGTGATAACCCATACATGCTAAAATGGGGCTAAAGTGAGCATCTAATTATAGGTGCTAAATTTTTAAGATGGTACAAATAATCATTAAAGGGTAATTAGAGCATAAGACATGACTATATCATCTTTTAAATTCAATGCTTTTAGCAGTCCACTGCATCAACAAATATAATCATCAATAATTTTTTTAAGAAATAAACACAAAGAGAAAACAAAAGGACTAAAATAGATTCAAAAAGATTGATTAGCATCTACATCTAAGAGATTATCTTCACATCAGGATCCAAGCATCAAACATACTTAATAATCCATTTCATTTGCAAATACAATTATCAATAAATATAGAAAAAAATTCAATACAAAAACCCAAAGGACTAAGAGCACTTACACCATGTAAGGAAGCCATGAGGGCACTCACATAGTGTGAGGAGGCTAAGATGGCACTTACATCATGTGAGTATTCCAAGAGGAAACTTTCACATTTAAAGAGGCAAAGAGAGCAATTATATAATATAAGAAGGCCAAGAGATCACCTACATCGTGTAAGGAATCTAAGAGAGAAATTAGGTCATGTAAGGAGGCCAAGAGGGTACTTACACAAGACCTAGAAACCTCCTTATAGATTTAATCTTATTCTAAAAGATGGGATGTATCTTAGGGAGGGTGATACATTGTTAAAATAAAAATACTAAGAAAGCAAAGAGGAGGGCTCTGGTATACATCCACTCTTGGGCTTACTGTAGAAGTGGATTTGGGTTAACCTGTATGTTTCTTCCTCCAATCTTTAATAGCTTACATAATGTTATTAATAGTATATGATTATGATATAATCTAACCCTAACCATTGAATATATAAATAGATATAAATTTGTAAAAAAAAATTATGCTATGATTACAAGATGCAAATCTAGGATAACAATATTTAAAGGAATATATTCTAGGAAGTCATTGTGGTTTTAAGACATATTCTTAGGAAAATTGGGAAGGGTACATCACATTATATAATGTATATAAGCATTCCTTTTCCATGTTTTCATATGAATAATTAGAATTCCCCTATATATTTGAATTTTCTATATTTACAATAGTTTCCCCCAAAAATGACTCAAAATTTTGAGGACAAGAGAACATGTCCTCCTATCTCAAAAATTTAGGGTAACATAGTATTTATCAAGTTGACTAATACATGTAGAATCTTGTTGAGATGTTGTTGTTGGCATTGTCGTCATTGATTTCAAAACCTATGTACCAGATGGTTGTGCTCTGGGTGATGTAGAAAATTGATCTATCCTATGCAGTATTGTATGATAACATATTTTGTGGATGGTTGTCCTTGTTCCAATAATGGTGGTATATCTTTTTGGTACGTCTATTGTATTTAGTGTGATATGGTGACTTGATGATGAAGTATGTGGAGTCATTCCTCGATCCAGTTTTGGGAGTATTTTTGGTTGAAATTAGTTGAAGATAGTTAGGATAGAATTGTGAATATTAATCTTTCACTGGTTTATGGTTTCTAAATCTTTCTCTGGATATTCTTGGTATCTGGCATTTATGCATCATGTTATATATTTTTTGGTATGTTATTCATCTTCTTCCAGTTGGTTGTGAATTTTATGATAACTAGACATGGTCCTAGTTGTGGTGTTCCCATCAGAATCAAAATAAAGCTTATTCAATATATTTTGGTAATTTTGTTTTGTAACGTGCTTATCCTATGTATGACCTATCTATGGGTCATGTGGTAAGGTGGAGAGAAGATCCTATGTGCGACCTATCTTTTGGTCCTAATGATATCATGTTGTTCTTTAATGAATATTTCAATTTTCTTACTCAAGATAACATGTATTGGTTGGCTGACTCATTATGGAATTATATCATTCCTAGGGTATATATCTAGCGCATTATTTTGGTTTCGTATGATGATGGATGAGCAAGAAGCGGTCATGGATTACAAAATTATGCGAAAGTGATAGACAATGAAAGAAGACGCGATACAAAGTTTGGGCAAAGAGATAGAAAATGGTTTTGGAGTTGATTCCTATTTAGATCTTTTGTAGAAAGTAACAATGCTATTAATTACAATTGAATCCATGCATGTGTAGATGAAATTTCCTCAATTCAATTTTTGATTGTAAGATTTATTTTTTATTAAGTTGTGATAACTAGTTTGTGTATTTAGACAGTTAGCCCCACTAGCAGTGATCCTTACCTATAGTGTCCCTTTGTAAAAATCACCTTAACCGATGTCACCTTAACTGGTGTTCTTATTCATGAGAATTAGTTTCTCATTGGGTTTTCCCATCTTGGGTTTTCCACGTAAATATGGTGTTCATTATGTATGGTGTTGCTTATATGCTTTCATGATTATTTTTGTTTCATTAATCTGATTGGATTTACAATGATACCAAATAAATTAAGTTTAAAAATATCTTGGGATAAATGATTCACCCCCCTTTCAATTATCTAGGATTGTTCAACAATTGGTATCAGATCCAAGCCCCTTACAGTTAAAGCTTTTCCACTTGAGGGAGATCTTGGAAGGTTCAAGAGATGGTTGAAGAATACTATTATGATGAAGTAATGAAGGAAATGTTGGATGATATAGAATGCATATAATCTGATAATGAAGAACTGGAAGAAAAGCTCAAGGAGGCAAATGTCTATATCTCTAATCTAAGGGAGAAAATCTAGAAATTCAAAGCAAAACACAAAGAGGTAAACCATGAGCTAAAGGAATCAAAAGAGAATGTGACAAATCTAAAACTACAACTGGATAATTGTAAAAATGCTGAAGAATTTCTCAAGGATAACATCAAGCAAAAGATTTAAGAATGGAATAAAATTGAAGAATAACTCAAAGATATTATAAAGTAGAAGAATGATGAAAATGAGAAGCTATAGCAGGAATTAAGGAAGCTGAGATCTGAAGCAAAAGTTTTTGAGAGCAGTACTATTTGGGACCAACTTTTGTCCCTGCGAAAAAGTCACAAGGAGAAGCAAGGACTAGGTTTCACTAGTGAATGTTCATATCAGAAAGCCAAAATAGGAAGTTGAAGTTTTGGCTAAGTCTTAGGTAATGAGCAATGTCCATAATTGAGGAAAACCTATAAAAAGACCTTTAGTCAGACAACCAAATGCTCAAAGGTATTTATCTTTTAATGGTAATTGTTTTCTATACAAGAATTTTAGACTTAAGGTTGTAGTTTGTAGAACCAAGATGAAACAAAATATTCAATGTTTTAGTTGTCACAAGTTTAGTAATAAGTAAAATCAATACATAAGACAAGTATCTAATCTAGTTAAGATGAATGGGATGAAAAATATATTTCATGGTAATTTATATGTATGTCATAACTATGGTCACAAAACTAATCAATGCATATCTAGGGTTCAACCAATAAGATCATGATAGAGGAATGTGAAATGTTTCAAATGTGGTCAACTCGGTCATTATGCTAACACATGCAGATCTACTGCTACTTCAAAAAACTTTGGAAATGATAAGAATGTTGTAGGTTTAGGTGAATCTCAGAAGACAATCATTATATGGAAGAATAAAGAAACAACTGAAGGAAGTTCGTATGTGACACTGGATGCTGGTGCTAGCTCTTCTGGTAACAAAGCCAACTGCCTTGGCTTAAGAAGAGTATCATAAAGAATAATATATTGGTTACCCCTCTCTAAAATAAGGTATAATGTGTTTCCAGAGTAATCAAGTTTGATTTGATTGATTGAAATATGAAGTACATTTCTTGACCTCATCGACACACTTTTTGATAGGAAATAATTATGAGTAATTAAGAATATAATGGCAGATTTTTTAAATCACTTTTACATTTAGTAAAGAAGAGAAATAAAGAATTTCAGAAGCTATAGAGTTGAGAAAGAAAAATTCAAGTGTAGAAATGGAATCTAGGTTGATTATCAGAGAATCTAGCGATGATATTTTAATGAAGGTGAAAGGAGTTGAATTGGATTAGTGTGATCATCAGAAGTTAAGTGTAATGGAATGAGGTTTGAGTGTTGAGGAGTAATAGAGTGTTACAACCTTGAGTTTGGATTTGTGGGGAGAATTTCCTTGGCTTTCCAACAAAAAATATATTATATTTGTGTTACAAAGAGTTAAGGATGGCAGTATCATTATAGACAACCCCTATCCAATCATGACGGAAGCCATTGAGGCAATTAATGGTTTATGCAATGCTGGAGACCTCCCTAGAAAGAAGAAGATAAAATACAAAGACGTTGAGAAGATTACCAGTATTAATAAAGATCCCTAAGCTTTATTGATTAACACTATTGTTGATTCTGTAGTTAGGTATGTTGAATATGGAATCAATTAAAAAATTTACTTTCAAAGTTGTGAGGGTTATAATTTGGCTATTGTTGTATATCTTGCACATAAGATGGTGAAGGAAAATAAATAGTCTGAACTATGTAGCATGTTAATGGAAAATTTGATTGAGAACACTAGAATGTCCATGGTTGAGGGTTACTCTTTCCATTTTGGATCTTTGCTCATGTGCCTGGTAGTCTATTTTTTGTATTCATTACCATCAAGGAAAAGTATTGTGTGGTTACCTGACATCCTTTTCAAAAAGCAAGTCTGTTGATATCTAGAATATTTGGTAGATGCAAATAATGTAGACATAGTCTATTTCTTATTATTGCGAATGGAATTGTGCTTTGGTATAGTACTATTTGGTGCTATTGCGCCCATCAATATTTTGGAGGAGGGTTCCTCGTTTGGTCTGAAGGAATCAAATGTTAATATTGGTGGTTCCCTTCTAGAACCTAAAAGAAGGTAAATTAGTTTTAAAGGAAAGAAAGTAGTCACATTGACATCTAAGGAAAAGGAAAAAGGGTGATGTTTCTCCATTTGAGTTAGGCTCTCTTGATTTAAATGTGGTTTAGACGATGTTGAAAGAAGGTGAATTGGACATGATTGATGAAATGTGGTGTGCCTGCTCTTCAATTAGTAAAATAAAATGCGTTAATGGATCATTTACTCAGTAAAGGTACTATTGTTTCTATTGTTTCTAATGCTTTACTAGATGATATGATGAAAATTGTTGAGGAAAGGTTGTTACAGGAAAGTTCTAAAGGACATAAGCTCAAGGATGTGATTGAGACAAAATGTGCTCGTGCAAAACTGAAGTTGTCTAAACATATTGGTGAGAAAAGAGAATGCTTAAAAGAGATGTATGATATTTACATTGTCTCTTGTGGACTGCTGCTATTTATAATTTTAGAATTAAAATTGAAATTATTGAGTATGAGTTGAATGATATTGGTAACAATTTTAATTTCTTCAAAGATAAGGGTGCAAAATAGAGAATTAGAGTTGGTGGATTGCAATCTAAATTGTTGTATGTTTAGAGACAGAGGGAAGATTTCATGAAGAATTTTTAGTTGGTGAAGGACATGGTTGAGGTTTGGTTGGAATATATTTTCGAAATTATTTCAAATGCACAAGATTATGAACATTAGTAATGGTCTTCAGACTGGTCATCATCATTTGATCTATTGTTTCAACATGATAGCTTGTGTGCTCAGATGAGTTCTATTTTGGATGCTTGGAAGATGAATCTTTCAATCGTAAAAGAAAGGTGCAAGAATTTTTTTCTTATGAAGATTTTTGTTTTAATCTATTTTTTTGTTATTTGGCCCTTTGTCATTGCTGGAAAAAAGGGGGAGAAAATGTAGATGAAAAACTGAATTGAAAACAAAATCTCGTAACTTAGGGGGAGTTTTTGGATGTTTTGGATTTTTTGTATTTTTGGTGTTTTTCCATTAATGCCAAAGGGGGAAATTGTTGAGATGTTGTTGTTGGAATATTTGTCATTGATGTCAAAACCCATGTACCAGATGGTTGTGCTCTGGGTGATGTACAAAATTGATATATCCTATGCAATGTTTTATGGTAACATATTTTATGGACAGTTTGATGCAATCAAGGTCGGAGGATCCAATAAAATACTGTCCAAACTTGTAGCCAACAACAAGACAACAACAGAAACTGAATAACACAGAGATATAACAACTTATATAAATTATATTCATTTTTAGATTCAATTACATGCAACATGTGGGGTTGTAAGGCCTTCCTAGTTAGGGCCAAAACAACAAAAGCATCAACAAGATATCGCAGGATCCAACTTTCCAGTCTACTCTATAGCTAAGTGGAAGAAACCATATCTAAACTTGTGCTCGCAAGCCTCCAAGCAATCTACAATTTCTATCTACCCAATTACAACTATTTGCATCAACTTACAATCTTCAGCTCATAGCTTACTATTCACTATCTTCTCTCATGTCTCCTCTTCTCTTTTTCTCTAAACATCAACCTAGACGCTCTTTTATACACACTTGCCACAAGTCAACATTAAAATAAAAATAACATAAATAGAACATAAGTCAGCATCAAGAACACACAACTAATGTGTCATCCATCAGTCGGCCTCCAAAGGTCATTAAATCTACATGGGAGAGTGAACCAAACAAGATATAGGTCCTCACATTCCCCACACGCACCACAAATTAAATGCACCAGTCGACTAGCCCAATAGATAGCATAAACCCAGTCAGTGATCAAGAACACCAAAAGCAGACCACTCGGTGTGAGGCACAACCAAGTCGAGCTCCACCAAGCAACAACACAAAACACCACTTGGTAACTAAGGTCGTGCAACTAGTCATCGAGACTAAGCCAAAAGGTAACTGAGCATCCCAACAAGGAACTCCAAGGCAGTTACTGACTAGATTACCGAGCTCCCAAGAAAAAAATCAAAAATTAAACCAAAATATGTTTTTGGTGATACAAGATTACCAACTACCCCAGGATGCTCCTACATCAGACACCCTAGGTGTGAAAATATGTTCTTAGATGCTGGATGAATATCTTTTGGGATTCAACACATAGATCCCAAACAGGTTCTTGATATACATGTCCTCCAAGTCCTCAACCGACACACTCTTCCCTTAGTTCTTCTTTTGCTTCCTCTTTCCACTAGTACTCTCTGATGTACCTTCAGATCTCTAAACCTTCATGCCCGCACCAGTCCCTGCAACCATCTTAGATTTGCTACCAGTTCTCAATTTCCTCCTTCCTTTGTCTTCATCCTTTAAAGGAATCAAATTATACCTTTGTCCATCTTTCAGGATAGTAAACAAATTTATTTTACAGTCATGAATAGCCTCTCTATCATACTGCCAAGGTCTCCCAAGTAAAACATGACAAGAACTCATCTCCACAATGTCACATAATACTTCATCTCTATAAGTACCAATGTGAAAACTTACCATGCACTGCTCTTTTACTTCTACTGCATGACGACCATATTGTAACTAACTTATCCTATAAGGATAAGGATGCCTCAACCTTTTCAAACCAAGTTTCTGAACCATCTCATCAGCAACTAGGTTCTCAGTACTTCTTCCATCAACAATCACCTTATAACGTTTACCACTAGACTTGCACACAGTCCTGAACAAGTTCTTCCTCTAACAAGAATCAACTTGCTTCGAGGGAAAAAAGGTTCTTGTAAGCAAGAGATTCACACCCTCCACCTCAGTTTCATTCTCAGTAACCTCATTTACCATAATATTTTGGTGACTACCACCCTTCTTATCTAGATGGGAACATTCGAATGACTGATTTCCTTCCTCACCATAGTTATAAAAAGTACCTCTGAATACACCTCTACCTATTCTTCTCCTCGGTTCAACAAGTTTTGGTTCATCTTCAACTTTTGGTTTATCCTTCACCTATTGTTCTTGCTTCTCTTTCCCTCAGGAATTACCATGATGTCTTCTCTTCAACCTATCTTCTGCCTTCAATGCATACTGATAAGCATCCTCTACCGAGTCAATATTCAACATACCAATCTCATCCTAGATATTGAATCTCAGACCATTAACATACCTCGCCACCTTTTCCTTAGAAAGTTATCTATGCCCAAACCGAATAGTCAAATTGTAGAATTCTTCGGTATAATCTTCCACATTCCTCTCCTTCTATTTCAGATTCAACAATTTCTTAAAAAACTCAAGTTCATAGTCAATGTGAATGAACTTAGTCTTTAGCTTTGTCACCATCAACCTCCACCAATTGATTTTCATCTTACCTTCTTCTTCTTTGTCCCTCTGCAACTCTTTCCACCATAAAGAAGCATGTCATTTTAACTTAGTCTATGCCAATCTCACTCTAAGTGGATCTTCAATGTCTTATAGCTCAAAGTAGTCTTCTAGCTCACCGATCCAATCAATCAAATCCTCAGGTCTCAATGTACCTAAAAAATTGGACACCTCCATTCGGTAACTTGTATTCAATCAAACTCTATATCTCTGCAACTGGTCATATTTGTCTCCTCCAGATCTCTTCATTTAATTGATTCTATCATCTCCACTAGATCCAGCAGCTTCAAAGTCTTCAATAGCTTCCTCATAACCATCATCCATTCTCAGACCTCTTTGTAATCCAACATTTCTGATACCTTCTATGATTTCATTCTTCATTGCCGCCATCTCATATATAAATTTTTCTATTATCCTCGCCTCCACTTCCTCAGAAAGATCTGCAATCTCCCTAGTGTCCAATCTTCTTGGAGGCGTTCTCTAGATCTTTGAAAATCCTAAGCTCCACAAGAAACAAACCAGCTCTGATACCACTTGATGCAATCAAGGTCAGAGGATCCAATAAAGGATTGTCCAAACTTGCAGCAAACAGCAAGACAACAGTGGAAAATCAACAACATGAAGATATAACAACTTATATCAATTCATATTCATTTTCAAATTCAATTACATGCAACATTTCAGGCTGTAAGGCCTTCCTGTTTAGGGCCCAAACAACAAAAAAATCAACAAGATCTCACAGGATCCAAATTTGTAGTCTACTCTATAGCTAAGTGGAAGAAACCAGATCTAAACTTGTGCTCACAAGCCTCCAAGCAATATGAAATTTATATCTACCCACTTATAAATATCTACATCAACTTATAATCTTCAGCTCATGGATTACTATTCACTATCTTCTCTCATGTCTCCTCTTCTCTTTTTCTCTAAAAATCAAACTAGACTCTCTTTTATACACACTTGCCTCAAGTCAACATTACAATTGAAATAACATAAATAAAACATAAGTCGGCATCAAGAACAACCAACCAATGTGTCATCCATCAATTGACCTCTAACGATCATTAAATCTGCATAGGAGAGTGAACCAAACAAGATATAGGTCCTCACATTCCCCACACATAACCAAAAATTAAATGCACTAGTCAGCCAACCCACCAGATAGCATATACCCCATCGGTGATCAAGAATACTGAAAAATAGACCACTCGGTGAGAGGCACAATCAAGACAAGCTCCACCGAACAGACACCACTGAGCAACAACACAAAACACCACTCGGTAACTAAGACCAAACAACCAGTCATCAAGACTGAGCCACAAGTAACCAAGCCAATAGGTAACTGAACACCGCAATAAGGAACTCCAAGGTAGTTACCGACCAGATTACTGAGCTCCTAAGAAACAAATCAAAAATCAAACCAAAACATGTTTTTGGTGACATAGGATTGCCAAATACCCCAAGATGCTCCTGCATCACAGTTGTCCTTGTTATGGTAATGACGGTATATAGTTTTGGTATGTCTATTGTATTCAATGTGATATGGTGACATGATGATGAAGTATTTGGAGTTGTTCCTCGCTCCATTTTTTAGAGTATTTTTGGTTGACATTAGTTGAAGATAGCTAGTACAAAATCATGAAGATCAATCTTTTATTAGCTACTAGTTTCCAAAGCTTTCTACGTGTTTCTTTGCTATCCAAACACTCATGCAACATGTTACATAATTTTTGGTATGTTATTCATATTCTTCCAGTTGGTTTTGAACTTGATGATAATGAGACATGGTCTTGTTTGTGGCATTCCCACCGACATTGGAATATAGATTATTCAATAGCTTTCGGGAATATTTTTTTGTAAAGTGTTTATCCTATACATTATCTATCTATAGGTCTCATGGTAATGTGGAGAGAAGATCCTATGTGCAACCTATATTTTGGGTCTGATGATAGTGTTTTGTGCTTTAATGAATATTTCAATTTTGTTACTCAAGCCAACATGTTTTGGTTGGTTGACTCATTATGGAATTATATCATTCCTATGGATATATATATATATATA
>MU224190.1:1700101-1719773 GCA_018584345.1 Thuja plicata | reverse complement strand
TATATAACACCATTTTGGTTCTGTGTGATGATGGATGAGAAGGAAGCAGATATGGATTGCGATTATGTAATAGTGATAGACAATAAAAGAAGATGTGATACGGAGTTTGGGCGAAGAGATAAAAAATGGTTTTGCAGTTGATTCCTATTTGAATATGTTGCAAATAGTAACAATGCTATCAATTGGAGCTGAATATATGGTTTATGTATTTAGGGAAGTTATCTTGACTAGCAGTGAGCCTTACCTGTAGTGAGCCTTTGTAAAAATCACCTTAACTAGTGTTCTTATTCGTGAGAATTAGTTTCTCTGTGGTTTTTCCCATCTTGGGTTTTCCACAAAAATATGGTGTTCATTGTGTATGGCATCGCTTATATGCTTTCATGATTATTTATGTTTTATTAATTTGATTGGATTTACATTGCTACCAAATCAATTACGTTTAAAAATATCTTGGGATAACTAATTCAACCCCCCACTTAATTATCTAGACTATTGAAGAAAGCTTGCCCATGCCATTGAGCCTTTTATTTTTTGGTTAGCCTCACTTTGTTGTGTGGATTTTATCTTTTGTGGTTATCTACATCATAGGTTTTATTATCTAGTCATGGTGCTTGTATTATTTATTCTTAATAAAAATTTCATATCTTTCCCAAAAGTTCTAAGAAAAGTGGGAACCTTTATGAGGAGTAAAAAATTACATACCCCTTTGCAATTTCACCTACACTTTTGCAGCCACTTTATTGTCCATTGCCCTAGCATTTTTGTAAGTCCATTTTAGCCCTTGCATAAGCCATTTCCCTCTTATGATGCTTGAGGTCCTTTTCAACAATTACTTTCTTACAATTAGTTTTGCACCAATCATGTGATTCGCTTGTCTCCCATCATTTTTTAGCGGGATTTGTCTAGACACTAGCATGTCATGTGGATGTATGCATGTCATGCTAACATCCATGACATCTTAAAATTCAAATATCAGTTCTGATTGTTTCACCAGTTATCACTTGTCTAGATTTAATGACTCAAAATACTTTGAAATGGTTTGAGGGTTCTTTATTTGCCTCTCTCTCTCTCTCTCTCTCTCTCTCTCTCTCTCTCTCTCTCTCTCTCTCTCTCTCTCTCTCTCTCTCTCTCTCTCTCTCTCTCTCACACACACACACACACACACACACACACACACACAATTCTCTACAAATTTCTACAACACTCTCAAGCTCTCACTATAGTCGTTACAACTCTCTTGGATTTTTCAAGTCTTTCTAGTAATATATTTCTTATGTTCCTTGAACATTATGATTTATCACATCCTTTGTCTATCAAATCATTTGTTTATTTATCTATCTTTTATCTACCTGCTTATCTAGCTATTGTGGAGGTGCAAACACAAAAATAGGGACTTGTGTGTAGGTTTATTGGAAGCATATGAAGCATGTAGGTTTGCATGTTTCTATTTAATTTATTTTTATTCATATTATTTATCTTGTATTAATTGTTACATTTCTAATTTTTACATTTTGTAGGTTATGTGAAGGACAGAGTTGGGTTTTCGCCATTGCCTAAGCCTATTCTAATTTAGTTTGAATGAGACTATAGTGCACCATGCACCATGTAGATGTTTGTACATCACAATCATGTTTCTTTCCGATATGTTCATATTTGAGCCTAAGACTCTCTACCCTCTATGTTTTCAATTTCTATAATCATAATCTTCATTTTATTTATCTATAAATAGATATACTCACCAATTTAGTTAATTGAAGATATCAACTCTACGAGTAAACATAATTTCCTTTAGGGCCCATTTGTTTCTCGGAATTGAGCTGGAATTGGAATTTCTGAATACGAAAATTTCTGAATTCCATGTTTGCTTTTAAAAAATGAAAATAGAATAGGAATTTCTATATTCTAATTTTAATCCAAAATGAGCATATGGATCTTCCATCTAAAAACTTGGAATTGGAAAACCAATTCCAATTCCAATTTTCGGTAAATCAAATTTGATAAAGTTTTCAAGTCCACATGATCATTGATAGTTACTTGATAAAGTTTTCAAGTCCACATGTATGTTGATAATTAGGGATTTATTTTTTGCAAAGGCTGAGAAGACAGAGGTTTGGCGCATAAAGTTTGACCCTCATTTCAGCAGAGCGCTATTTGAACTGGAAACAGTGTCTGCGGGAAAGAGTTAAAGAATCTGAAGCCTCTGTAGCAGTAGATGAATCTGGAGCCTCTGTAGCAGTCCATGCATTTTCTCAAATTTCTAGGTTTTAATTTTTATTTTCTTGTTCTCTTTTGATTCATCAATATTTGTCCAACCCTTCATTTTGATCGCATTTTTTCTCTTATTTGTATTTCAAGGCATTGGTAGAGAACCCAACTGAACAAAACCACATCTTTTCTCTTCTACTTCCATTTCAACGCACTGGTAGAGAATCAAACTAAAAAAAACCATATTTTTTCCCTCTTTGTAACTATCCATTACATTAATGATATCTCTATAGAATATCCATTGCATTAATGGGATTCCTTGAATGTAAGAATGGTGGGTTCTTATCAGCGCAGAGTGAAATCTGTAGACTTGATAGATGATTGGAATCTCTTTGTAGCTTTTCATTCTGAACAATATGCTCCAACAGAGAGTAGTTGCTCCTGCCAACTAATTTTTTCAACCCCTATACAGGGTTCCCAACTCATATGCTTGAGCTCTTGCATGCAGTATTTTATACTTTTATATGTTTATTTTTGTATGTAGTAGGATTCTAATTGCTCAATTAATAATTTTTATTTGGATTCCAAAAGGACAATATCTTTATTATTTTGATTCTCTAGTTACTAACTAGTTTAAAGAGAAATTTATGGATTACACATATATCAAGAGTTGTAGTTTCCATCACCGTAGATGCAATGTAAATTCAGAGACTAACAAACAAGCATGACTAAATTCATGTTAACTAATTACATTTTAAAAAATTCACTGTTCCAAGGGATTTTGGTAACATCCCAAGGATGGGGGAAGGAAACTGGGACTTCCCCTCGAGTCCCTTTTTTATTTAGTTCTAAGTGTCTGAATATGCTCCCTATTTTTAAGAACATCTAGGGATGCCTTGATGCCTACATGATGGACAAGGGAACATCACGATGTCCTTATACTATCCCATGGTCATTAGGGCATCCCTAGATGGTCAAAATCTATTGGAAATTAGTTGAGTAACTGAGAGGGGAGGGGTGAATCAGTTACCACAAAAATGAGTCCAAGTCCCTTAGATGTCTTAAACAAATTTGTCATTGTTGCTCGGTTAACACAGATATTCTACTGTCACTCGGTTAACATAGCAAATCTTAAGATATTAACTATGATTACTCTTTAGTAATTAATTTTAGAAACATAAACCATAAATAAAATAACAAGTACACATATAAAACCAAGATTTAATGTGGAAACCCAATATGGGAAAAACCCACCAATTGCAACTAGTCACTATTTTTCACTCTTCTGAAGTGAGCCCTGTTAGGAGCCAACCCTGTTAAAGGTTACAATAACACACTGTTAGGTGTGACCCTATTAGAGGAATAAATCACCCTATAATGAGTGGCCTTGTTAGAGGTTTTCAAACACTTAAATGTAGAAATGTCAACTTGTGAGAGGAATTACAAAAGACTAGTAAGTCTACTCTGCTAAGAGATTTTGATCACTGCTACAATTGTTAGAAAGTAACAATGGATTGACATGTTTTGATAAGCAACTATCTTTGTTGATTCAGATCTCTATTTTGTATTTAATTACTTGATCCTCACTAATCAAATATTATGTTTTAGCTCTCTGTATTCTGTCCTCAATCAGAATCCCATCTGATTTCACCTTCACTCTTCATGCCATAAACACATATATTTTCTGCTTCCTTTCTTTCAATCCAAAATTGACCTTATATATATGATAATCCTCATCAATTCAGCCTTAATAACCTTCCAAATAAATAATAAAACTCATGTTTGTCGGCTGCATATAACCAATTAAATATAAAATGTAAACTGTTGTTAGTTGGATGACACTAACTATTTATATTGGTCAACAATGAAATCCTTCAACGCCCGACCAACACTGTAATGCCCAAGAGAACTCAGTTAGAACTAAAAATCACTTTGGTCCTCTTCAATTCTTGAGAGTGCTTGGCATGAACTGACTGTGCTCAGATAGGATTAGACATTTATTTAAACATCAATGACAATACACAATTGAATAATTGTCATCAACAATCTCCCTCTTTGGCATTGATGGCAACACAACATGTCATAATACAAAGAATTTATAGAGAAACAGACATAAGAATTAAATTTTATTAATATCCTTAGCTTCATTATGATTCTCATCCAAAATCTCCCTCTGTCTTCACAATCACTGAAATACATATTTCTCCCTCTTACATTAATCTCTATTTGTGATAAAGTTTTCTCCCTCTGTCATTAATCTCTCCATCAGTAATCTCTCCCTCTTTGACAACCAATTCCAAAGACACCAACTGATATATATATCCAATGAAGTTGTAATGTACCTGTTTGTACTTATTCATATGCATTAAGCTCTGACTATCTGCATCAACATGTTAACTTTGTTCTGTAGCTCGGTTGATGCATCACTAAACTGTGTTTTAGTGAGCCTCAGTTAGGGGAATTACACACAACTTTCCTCTAAGATACAAAAATGCATCCTTAGGTAATGGTTTTGTGAATATTTCTACAATTTTTTCTTTAGTATTCACATATTCCAATCTTACTTCCTTGTCCTGAACCAATTCTCTCAAGAAATGATACTTTATTGCAATATGTTTAGTTTTAGTATGCATCACAGGGTTCTTTGATATGTTAATAGAACTGGCATTGTCACAATAGATAATGAATGGTTCTTGTATTTCTTCCTTCATACCTGAAAATAGTTGTTTGAACCATATGATATTTGAACAATTTACTGTTGCAGCAACATACTTTTCTTATGTTGTAGATTGAGAAATGCAGTTTTGTTTCTTGCTTGTCCAGGAGACTAACCGCTTTCCAAGAAATAATGCTCCACCACTTGTTCTCTTTATGTCATCAACACTTCTAACCCAATCAATATTAGTAAAAGTATTCAAATCAAATTTTCCTCCTTTCTTATACCATAATCCATAATCTTCAGTACCCTTAAGATATCTCAGAATCCTTTTGATAGTCATCAAATGATTCTATCTAGGATTAGCTGAAAGCCTTGCAACAATACCAACTGCTAATGCAATATCAGGTCTAGTGTGAACAACATATTGAAGTTTACCAATCATGGATCTATAGGTAGTCTGGTTTACTTCCTTTGAATCATCATCCTTAGGCAACGTATGTCCAGTAGGCATAGGTGTTCCAACTGGTCTGGAGTCTTCCATCCCAAATTTCTTCAGTATCTCTTTGATGTATTTAGACTGGGTAATGTAGATATCATCCTTCATCTGATAAACTTGTAAACCAACAAAAAAATTTATTTCCCCAAACATAGACATCTCAAATTCCTTACTCATAGCTTCGGAGAATGCTTTGCATAAGTACTCATATCTAGTAAATAATATATCATCCACAAATATTTTTGCTAATAGTATCTTGTTTTGAGGTCCTTCTTTGATATACAAGCTACTATTATCATTAGTTCTTTGAAATCCAATACTTATCAAGTAACCATGCAATCTTTCATACCAGGCTCTAGGAGCTTGTTTCAATCCAATGCTTTGCACAGTTTGTAAACCATATTCCTTTTTCTAGGATCTATAAAACCTTCAGGTTGCTCAATATAGACTTCCTCAAGAATTACATTCAGGAATGTAGATTTTACATCCATTTGATATAACTTGTATCCTTTGTGTGTAGCATATGCCAGAAGAGTTTTGACTCCTTCAAGTCTTGAAACAGGAGCAAACATTTCTCCATAATCAATACCCTCTTCTTGAGCATATCCTGTACATACTAATCTTGCCTTGTTTCTGGAAACTTCTCCTTTTTCATTCAGCTTATTTCTGATAACCCACTTAGTACCAATCACATTATTATTTTTTGGTCTAGGTACAAGAGTCCAGGTTTTTTTCATTTCTATCTACTCAATCTCTTCATTCATTTCTTTGATCCATATTTCATCAATCTATGCATCTTTAATAGTTCTAGGTTCAATTTCACTAAGCAAACATGTACCTTTAATTTTGTCCCTTATTGTTACACCTTCTGTCTGATCTCCAATTGTTTGTTAAGGTGCATGATGCCTTCCTTCCTTCTTGATTCTGAGCTTGTTCCACTTGGTTCACCATGCTCAAAAGTTATGTTATGTTCTTCTATCTGATACTCAGGTTCCACTGTCTAAGACTCGAGTGCCTCTGTCTAAGACTCGGGTGCCTCTGTTTGTGAATCGGTTCCCTCTATCTGTGACTTAGTTTCTTCAGTCTATGATTCAGTTTCCTCTACTAGAAGCTCAGGTTGCACAGGATGCAACTCAGGTTGAACTGTTTGATTTTATGCATATGAGATTAATGGTTGATAGGGATGTTGTCCAATCACCATTTCTTGTGTCTTAGGTATAGTATCAGGTTCATAATACACAAATTTTTCGTAATCCTTAGGCTCTTTATTTCTCTATTCTTCACCTCTTTTTGTAAACTCGTCAATCCTTACATGCACACTTTCTATGACTTTATTAGTAGAAAGATTGAACCATTTATATGCTTTTCTTTTACAAGAGTAGCCTAGGAATATACCTTCATCACCTTTTACATCAAATTTTCCATTTCTTGCTTCCTTCAAGATGTAACATTTACTTCCAAATACTTTGAAATAACGGACATTAGGTTTATAGCCATACCATAATTCAAAAGGTGTCTTCTCAGTACCTTTCTTTATTTGAACTTGGTTCAAGGTATGAATTGCAGTGTTGATGGCTTCCTTCCATTGTTTGGTAGCAACATTCTTTTCAATCATCAAGGTTCTTGCACAATTCATAATGGATATGTTCCTTCTTTCTGCTATCCCATTCTGCTATGGAGTACCTGGGGTAGACTCTTGTCTTTTGATTCCTCTTTCATTGTAGAATTCATTGAATTCATTAGAGATGAATTCTCCTCCTCTGTCAGATCTTAAGCATTTAAGTTTCTTTCTTGTTTCTTTTTCAACTCTGGCAAGGTACCACTTGAACTTCTGAAAAGCTTCTAATTTTTCTTTGAAAAGCATAACACTCATCATTCTGGAATGGTCATCAACAAATAGAATGAAATACTTCTCACCTGTGTAACTTGTTGCTCCAATTGGTCCACATAAATCAATATGTACCTATTCCAAAACTTCTTTTGTATTGTAATTCTTTCTCTTGAAGCTAGTTCTGCCCATCTTCCCAATTTGACATTGTTTGCATATTGCTAATTCAGGTTTCTTCAGAATAGGAATTCCTCTTACTCTTTTGTTCTTGCTTATGTTGATCAGGTTTTCAAAGTTCACATGACATAACCTTTTATGCCATAACCAGCTTTCTTCTACTTGTGCAATAAAACATGAATTTTCATTGAGATCAAGATAAAATATATTACCTTTTGTTTGTCTTCTAGTTCCAAATAGGTTTCCCTTACCATCCAGGAGCTTGACCTTCCCATTCATGAATTATAGCTTGAAACCAATGTTATTCAGCTATGCCACACTTAGTATATTGTGCCTTAGTCCTTCAACCCAATAAGAATTATCACATTTGATTTCTTTTGTTAAAGCAATACAACCTTTACCTTTCACATAGTAGGGTTCATCATTCCCAAAACTAACACTCCCACCATCATAGGGCTCAAGATGTTCAAATTTGGTTTTAGCACCAGTCATGTGGTGAGAAAAACCACTATCAATTATCCAAGTGTCATTATTGCTAATATGAGAATATAGTATTGTCTTTTCATTATCTTCAGTATCTGACTCATCCTTAATAGAAATATAAACCATTTCATCTTCATCTTCATCTTCATCTTCATCACTATAAGAATCTTTAGCAATAAAAAAATATTTCTTACCTTTGTCCTTGTAGCTTTTGTAGCTTTTGAAATCTTTCTTGCCTTTGTACTTGTTGAACTATCTCTCACCTTTGTCTTCCTTGTTTGGACACTTAGCAGCAATGTGACCAACCTCATCACATGAAAAGAAAATTATTGGTATTCTTCCTTTGCACTGTCCTTTTCCTTTTGCAACTCTCCTTGCAAGTAATGCTTCAATGATTTCTAGATCTTTATCATCAGATTCATCATCACTATCACTTTCAATATGTTTTCCTTTCATCTTTCCAAGGCTTAATTTAGCTTTTAATGCAGACTCAAGATTGCAAGGATTAGGAGAGTAATTGTCAAAGTTATCCAACTCAAAATTTGTAAGTCTTCCAACCAATCCATCTAGAGTTATACCATTACTACATCTCATTTCTTGAATAGATGAAATTCTAATTGCATAGATAGGAAGTAAAGTCCTCAATACCTTACTAACCACTTTTGTGTCTTCAATCACTCCACCGGTAGTTCTGATGGCACTGACACTTTTCTTGATTCTTTCACTGTATTTTGTAATGTCTTATCCTTCTTTCATTTTCATCTGATCGAATTGACCTTGGAGACTTTCTACTTTGGCTCTCTTTACATTTACATCTCATCAATGAATATCATGCAGTTTGTTCCACATATCAAAGGTAGTAGGGTAGTCCTTGACTTCATCAAATTTGGAATAGCTGAGTGCAGAGGCTATACCAATCATCATTATGTTATGATGCTTAATGTCTATCATCTAATCTATAGTTAAAGGTCTCAGTGGTTCCACATACCTATGGTCCAAGAATTGAAAACCAGTATCTCCAATAGTAGATAGATGTAGCCTCATCAAATCTTGTCATGCAGCAAAATTGTCTTTGTTAAGCTTAGGGATCTCCCTTCTGTAAGACATCTCTGATCTTTAGCTTAGGCCTTGAAACCTTCCCTGTAAGCACTTGCATCTCTTATACCAATTGTTGGAAATGACTTGAGTAACTAAGAGGGGAGGGGTGAATCAGTTACCACAAAAACAAATCCAATCCCATAGATGTCTTAAACAAATTTGTCATTGTTGCTCAGTTAAAATAGATATTCTACTGTCACTCGGTTAACATAGCAAATCTTAAGATATTAGCTATGATTATCCTTTAGTAATTAATTGCATAAACATAAACCATAAAGAAAATAACATGTACACAAATAACACTAAGTTTTAATGTGGAAACCCAATATGGGGAAAACCACCAAACCACCAATTGCAACTAGTCATTGTTTTTCACTCTTATGAAGTGAGCCTTGTTAGGAGCCAACCCTGTTAAAGGTTACAATAACATACTGTTAGGTGTGACCCTATTAGAGGATTTAATCACCCTGTAAGGAGTGGCCTTGTTAGAGGTATTCAAACACTTCAATTTAGATATGTCACCTTGTGAGAGGATTTACAAAAGACTGTTAAGTCTACTTTGTTAAGAGATTTTGATCACTGTTATAATTGTTAGAAAGTAACAATGGATTGACCTGTTTTGATAAGCAATTGTGTTTGCTAATTCAGATCTCTATTTTGGATTTAATTATTTGATCCTCACTGATCAGATATTCTTTTGCAGCTCTCTATGTTCTGTCCTCAATTAGAATCCCATTTGATTTCACCTTCACTCTTTATGTCATAAACACATACCTTTTCTACTTCCTTTCTTTCAATCCAAACTTGACCTTATATATATATATATGATAAGCCTTGTCAAGTCAGCCTTAATAACCTTCCAAATAAATAATAAAACTCATGTATGTCAGTTGCATATAACCACTTAAATATAAAATGTAAACTGTTGTTAGTCGGCTGACACTAACTGTTTAAGTCGGTCAACACTAAAATCCTTCAACGCCCGACCAACACTGTAATGCCCGAGTGAACTCGGTTAGAACTAAAAATCACTTTGGTCCTCTTCAATGCTCGAGAGTGCTTGGAATGAACTGAATGTGCTCAGATAGGATTAGAAATTTGTGTAAACATCACTATACTTGTGTAAACATCAATGACAATACACAATTGAATAATTGTCATCAACAAAATCATTGGTGCATTAAGAAATTTAAGAGTAGATTTCCCTAAGTAGATGTCATTTCCATACATATTTCATTTCTTTATATTTGTATTCCCTATTTACAATCTCACTGGAAGTTGGATGTTTGAAACACTAGGATTAAAAGAAAATAGATTTTTTAACCATGAGTGAAATCTGTAGACTTTTATGCTATGTATTTTATTAATGCAAAATCTGTGTATTTTAGGTATCAGAGCTTTTGGAGTCTCTGCCGCTGACCGGGAGATTCTAGGGTTTGAACGTGATTTTATAGACCATTTTAGGTTGAAATCCTTAACTATATTATATCATATGTGGGTTCACTATATAAATGATTTTTCTCATCTCCTGTACTTGTAATGCTTGACCTCATCTCCTGTAATTGTAATACTTGATTTCATTTCTACAAATCTGCTTAAATTTTTTCATTTAGCATTTCTATACAATTGCTATAATTTTTCATCTTAAAATTGTCACTTCCACATAAACATTTCTTAGAAGAAACTAAGAGTTTTAAGCCAGCCTCCCTCCATGGGATCATAACACAAGAAACCAATGTAACATAAATAATGAAAAATATAGACACCCAACATTTAGCATAATAATTTTAATTTCCCAAAATGGGTATACCTCTGGCGTCCTTCTTTTGTGGCAACTTTGGAGGGAAGTCTCCCACCATAAAAAAACAACAACTGGAATGATATTGTAGTACCTAAGCATACTTATTCTTTCCATGAAATACTTTGTCTACTGCTTTGTATAACTTTGGATTATCCAAGCGAGTAAGCATATAATTGAGATGTTAGATTCTCTCATATTTTCATCACTGTTATAATCCTTATCAATATTGATATGACTGAGTCTATGATCTACAGTGTAATTGTAGACAATTAAGAGATAGACGGTCTTGTTGATTAAATGAAAGAATATGAGTTTTGATTGAACAAGCAACTACAGATTAATGAATACCAGATTTGAAATTAAGATAATGTTTCAATAATAAATTAATAATGGACCATGATTGCAAACTCTGCTTATATGCGGAATGATGTCTGATATAAATTTTGATGCTCAGTTCCGAAAGATGCCTAATCTGAATTTTGATATATATTCTAATTACCTGCATAAGTGAGAATATAATCTTGATTGCTACCTCTGATTATTGTCCTCATAAACCATTGAATGAATGACATTATTGAATCCTTTTACAGAATATAAGGCTATTGATCAAGGGGTTTGCATATTTTTCTCGTATAAAAGATATGAAATAGATATGATGCTATATTAAATGGATATGCCAATGGATTAATATGATTATATTAAAGTAGATTAATGGTTTGATAATCCTTGACAATCCATTGATACATATTGCTACTGTCTTCTATTACATTTCTTGGAGACCAAACTTTTATTTGTTTTGTTGATGAAATAATATGAATGACAATGGACTTCGTCTCTGTCCAGATTTTAGGTCATTCATGGGTCTTATTAACGATATAAATGTTCGAGGACACATAGTTAGGAAGACCCGAGTCATTCGTGTTCTTGCATTTGTTCTTGTTGCCCTTGTGGTATCCAAAGCAGCATCCACACAAGAAGCTAGAAGAGAAAGGCGTAAGCACAAAAGAGATGAATATCCTTTTTATAAGTGTATAATCCATTCTAATGAGATAGATTGTTGTGACCAAATTTGCATGTGTAGAGGAACCTTCTTTCATCTAGCCAATATTCTAAGGCGAAAAGGAAGCATTAGAGATACAATACACATAACAATAGAAGAACAACTAGTGATGTTCCTCCATACCCTTGGCCACAATATGAGGAATCCTAAGATTGCCCATAAATTTGGGCACTCAGGAGAGACAATAAGCCATTACTTCCATAAGGTCTTGACGACTATCTTAGTGTTCCATGCAGATTATTTTTTACCCCTGGTCCAAACACTCCTCCATAAATTAATGAGAAGGATCGTTTCATTTTTTACTTCAAGGTAAATCTCCTAGTGGTACAAATTTGTTTGCTTGATTCTTAATCCTATTAACACATGTTCATTTGATTATAAATTTTCTTACTATAGGATTGTGTTGGAGCAATTGTTGGATCCCATATACTAGTCACTATCAATTTCGACATACAAACTAAATATCATGATAGAAAAGGCAACTTGTCGCAAATGTTATGGGCATGTGTTTGTTTGATTATAAGTTTCAATACATCCTTACTGGTTGGGAAGGGTCTGCTGTAGATAAAAGTGTTCTAGCTTTGGCTCTCTCGAGATCAGATCCATTGGTATTTCCCTCAGTATGTCAAATCACACTGTAAATGATTATATAGTGAAGAATACGATAAATGTTATAACGTTATAACAATATACTTTTTTATTTAGGAAAATGTTATTTAGTCGATGTTGGATATCCAAATGTACTAGGATTTATCACCCCTTATCGGTGTACACATTACCACCTAAAGGATTTTTCAAGAGCGAACCCGATAAACACTCCACAAGAGTTGTTTAGCCACTAACACTCCTCACTTGGAAATGTAATAGAGTCGTACATTTGGGATTTTGAAGCAACATTTTCCTATCCTAAGGTATGTGACGTCTTATCAAATCATGACACAAAAAAAATTGTTTTAGCATGTTGCATACTACAAGTCTTCATTTCAGCAGAGGACGACATTCCATCCGAAGTAGAAATTGAAGAGGAAGATGAACATGATGGGATAAATGTACCGATGCTTGAGACATATGGGTTGAGTTAGCATGATAGAGATGATTGGGGGAAGTTTCGAGATGAAATAGAAAGAAGGATGTGGGAGACTACAGATCTCAATCTTAGTTCTATTTTTAGGGGACCTATCTTTCTTCTAAAATGTTGTTGAAGTGTTCTATGCATTATGTGTCATTGTGTTTTATTTGATTATATATTGCAAATTTTTGTTACACATTTACATACACATTGTAGCAATAATTTTGGTTGTACATTTTTATGTATGTATGGAAAGATCTCTATTATGTATTTGCTCATATTTAATGTTGTTAATGACATATTCGTCATATCTGTTATGCAACCAATGACAACCAGTGAACTCATGATCTAGGTTTAGAAAAAAAATTCTTCAAGCTTGGAAGCAAATTTGAGTGCCATATTGTAAGCATAACATTTGTTGAATGACAATCTACTGCTATAAGTAAAATTCTAATTGTGACAGTGATGTTTTCATATAGAAGTAAAGTATTTTATGTAGAATTTTTCATAGTGAAGTAAATTCTTATATGTGTTCCATATTTAGTATAATAATCTATGATAATTTTTTGATAGGCATGGATGATGACATTCAAGTAAGCCATATAGTTTCTTCTTCTTTGAAGGTTTTATGGACAAGATAAATGGAACACAAGTTTCTATAATTTCTCCATGAGAAAGTCCAGCTTGGAAGAAAAGGTGAAGGGGGTTTCAGAAAAGAATCTTGAACCTCCATTGAAAGGAGGTTCAATGGGGAGTTGAACCTGAATTTGTTAAAGGATAGATTCAAGAACAAGCTAAAAACATGGAAGCAAAGTTATAGAGTTGTGAAAGATTTGAGAAATACGAGTGGTTTTGAATGGAACGAGACTACTCAATGTATGGATGCTGATGAGAGGGTCTGGGATGCGATTTTGAAGGTAAAATTCACTTTAAGATCTTTTGATTTAAGTAAAATCTATCTTATTAAGTTAGTAATGAAAGACAAATAAGTAATTCATTTGTTATGCCAACACACAGAGAAAAGAATTCAGAAATTCCAAAGTGTATAAGAGGCAGTTGTTCCAATACTACAATGACAACATTCATTATGGGGAATGACATAGCTGAAGGTACCACAACTGCAATGACTCAAGAGATAGAAGAAGGGAACCCTATGGATGAGTCCCTTGATCTCGATGATGATGAGGATATTACTACACCTATTGAGACTTTTGTTAATTTGGATAGTGACTTATTTCAATCCAATCAATCTAGTGCAGGCAACAGATAGATTCCTTCATCATCATCATATTCAAGGAGGCCAAAGAATAAGACGCAAGCATGGCTAGTTCCATGGATGTGATGTATGAAACTGTCAAAAACCTACATGAGGGCCTCACTAAGCCTCAAATTATCAAAGTGGGTCAATCTCATTTAGATAATGTATATGATGCCCTAAAATCCATCCTTGAACTTAGTTGAGGTACTATGATGGTGGCACGTGACACTTTTTTGGTTGAACCTACAAGAGCTATAGGGTTCTTGAGAATGAATCAAGAGGAGAGAGTCAAATATATTCAAATGAAGTTTGGAGGGCTCTAGTTACTTTTATTTTTTGTTTGGATGGCCTTAATAGTGATATAAATATTTCAGTTTTAAGTGTTGATATTATAAAAGTTGACCTTAATAGTGAAGATACAAATACGTCAAAGGTTGTGAACATAGGCATCTTAGTTTGAAGACTCGATATGTTTTTAGGAACATTGGAGGACTTATTTTAGATTGTTTTTTTATACAATATTAATATTACCAACATACAGTTGATATCAATGTTGACATAGTTTGACATATGTTTGGCATCCTACAACTTGCATATACTCTGATTTAGCTATTTCATATTGTTGATA
This sequence comes from Thuja plicata, assembly GCA_018584345.1. NCBI lineage: Eukaryota > Viridiplantae > Streptophyta > Pinopsida > Cupressales > Cupressaceae > Thuja > Thuja plicata. The sequence continues at coordinate 1,705,011 of MU224190.1, read as the reverse complement.
TTTAGATTTGATAGCAACAATCAGTAAATTTCTTTTATATTTTGTTTTGTAGTGTGTGTGTGTGATTTTTATACCTTCATGAGATTAGTTTATTTCCTAAAAATTCTATGGATAAAAATATCAACAATTAAGCTAAGAATTGAAAAGAAATCATTAACCATCCCATCGATCTCTAACTAAGCATGCTAATAGAGAGCTCTCAGCTTAAATCTCTACTAGTGATAGTCCTAGAATGAGAAAATTGAGAATGATATGCCTATCCAGTTCATAATTCTCTCAAATTGTCTCAACAATTCACCCAAATGCTCTCACAAATGGTTGAAAATGCTCAAATTACTTTGATATTGCTCTCAAAATGACTATAGTGTGGATGCTTTGCTTTCAAATGTCTAGGATTGTCTTATGCTTGAAAATGCTCTCTATTTATAGGATTTTCCCAAGTGTAGGGGGTAGAGTCAATTGATCATGGTTTAGCCTTGGTTGAGTGAAAGGCTTTCAAATGGTTTCAAATGAGGGGACAATTTAAAAGATTGTCTCAAAGGTTGGGACAAGATGACAAGACTGAGTGGTTGAGATGCAAAAGGGTCAAATGAGTGGTAGAGATGCAAAATTTGGAGTGATCCATGTTCTTTGCCTTCTCAATTCTCATTGTCTCTTTAAATTCATGTTGAAAGATATTAGGATTTATTAATTTAAATAATTAGTTTAGCCATGTAGGGGAATAGGTTGGATTTGATTTTTGATTTAAACTATACAATTAATTGATTAAAATCAATTATATAGTTTGATTAATCCCTTTAGTCTTATATTTAATTAATTGATGTCATTGTTAATTGATCCTTTGATTTAATTTGATTGTCCCAATTTGATTTAATAAATGTCCATTTGATTGATTTAGAGCAATTTGATGAAGTTTAGAGCAAATTTGATCAAAATGTAGATTTGAGTTGAAATAGAACACTTGTCAATTTTAGGTGTCTACAAATGCCCCTCTTTGAATTGATGTGTGAAGCGCATTGATTTAAAGAAAATTTGATGTCCTAATCACTAATTCGATGCCTGATTGGTTGATACAAAACCTTATGCAAGAATAACTCTAATTTAAGATAAAGAACCCTGATTCGAAACTCTGATGCGAAGATTGATGCGATGCCCTAATGCAAAATTGATTTGAAAAAGCGCAGAATGCCCCATTGATGATAGTTTGAAATTTCAATGCCCCAGATTTTGATTGATGTTTGATGGAAAATACGATGCAGAATCCTGATTTGATCCTATGATGATGTCCCCTCAGAAATGAAAACAAGATTGATGTTCTAAAGAAAAAGATGATGAAACTAACGAAGAATAGATGCAATATGTTTTCATTTCTTAAAAAAATGATGATGATGATCCTATCAACAAATGCCCCAGTGCAAAGAAAATGTAGATTAGGTCAAACTGGGTGAAAAACCTCTTCAAAATTAGGTCAAATAGTATAAATAGGTTGAAAAATCCATTTTTACTATTCATTTTCACTTTTTACTATTGAGATTTTGCTCTGATCCTACTGAGATATCTGACGATGGTGGTCCCTATTTGAAAGAATCGGTTCAAGCGAGGGTGCAAATATCAGAGACCCGTGGATTATGGACCTCTGGTAAGTGATTTTGAACCTCTCAATGTATTTATTGCTTTGTTTGACTGCATTTAATGTTTTTTATCATTCGTGTTATGATAGATTAGGTCATTTTTAGGTAAAATACCACGTAGAATAGGTTAAATGATGCCTAGAAGGGTAAAATGTTGCATCTTCATTTAAAAATGACATCTATGCCTAGTTAAATGTCGCGTATAACATAGGTTAAAACAAGCTTATGATAAATCAAATACCGCCTGCAAAACACGATTTTAAATGTCGCATAGGTTGTTTGAAATGCTGCCTAGTTAAGTAAAATAATGGGTAAAAAGAAAAGTACCACGTTTAATAAGTCAAATCATGCCAATGATAGATAAAATGATGCTTAGCATGAAATGACGCATACACTTTGTGAAGTGACGCTTGCAAGAAAATTGATGAAAACCTGATTTGAAAGAGAACAAACTGATTGTGATTAAACATCTTGATTAACGGAATGATGTTTAGCAATGCTAAAAAGTGTTGAGGATGTTAGAATGATCACATAAATGGATGTTTGATATGTCAATATGATTGAATAGATAACTGATTAATAGGATAATTGATATATTGATCCCTTTTCATGATCTAGAGTTAGGAACAATAGGTTGATGCACTCAAAAAGAGAAAAAGATTGATTTGATTGTTGTTGATTGACTTGAAATGATCCACTGTTATGAAGATGCTAATATGATTCACTTTGTTTCAAAATAGGCACAGTTATGTAAGTTATATGTGCGAAGCCTACCATCTTGGTTGCTTGATTTAGCCCGAGATTTGACTAGACCAAAGACGCATGTGATTGAGCAGTGCGGTTTGTCCTTCCTCCTTGATATACCTCAGTTCCAACTAAACCGGGGACTACTCGTAGCTATGGTAGAGCATTGGCACTCTGACCATAATACCTTTCACTTACCACTCGGTGAGATGACGATCACACCCGAGGACGTGTACAGGTTGCTACGCATCCCAACACGAGGATAAAAAGTTTATTATGATCAGGTATATGATGGTAGTGCATGCAGATGGGTCTTTGCAGATACGACAATCAGAGATGATACTATCACATGGGTGCGGTTCACGTCATTTCCTTCTTTGCATGCAGTTCTAGGTGCAGTGATTGAAGGATTACTTCTCCTTGATTGACAAGGTCGCATATTTTCATTCGGATGCGGTCGGATCCTAGAGGACTTACTTGAGCATCCTCAGAGATTCAATTGGGGTTCATGTGTTCTCACACAGTTGTATCATGATTTGCATGAGGTTGTGTATCAAGAGAGTGCAAGATTATCGATAGGAGCAATTATGTTACAGTTATGGACCTGGGAGCACATCTCAGTCACTAGACTGATTACAGCTTGAGTGTGGGGTCATGGATGGCCATACTACTACATTTGGGGCCCAATTTTGATGGAAACATCTGACGGGTGATTTTTTTTTGTGAATTTGGATTTTTTTGTAATAGTCCAGATAGTGTTGTAATTATTATGGGATTTAAGTAGACCATCAGAATGTCAATGTATGCAGGGTATATCATAAAAAAAAAAGGTGAAACCAAATCATTTTGATTTTTATTGCCAAAGAGAGAAAAGGAGCGGGACGAGTCAAATTTTAGGTCAAAGCTAAGCGCAAAGATAATGTAACTCGATGGGGTGTAATGTCCTTTGTAATGGCTCCACTTTTTTTTATCTTTGATAAACATTGAAGGAGAAGAGTTATATCTACATGTACAAGGTAATAATTTTTTTTGTTGTTCCTCTAATTGTAACTGGCAGGGGTGTAATGTCTTGTGTAATGGCTCCACATTCTTGATCTTTGATCTTTGATAAACATTGAAGGAGGAAAGTTCTATCTACATGTACAAGGTAACATTTTTTAATACAAACTAAATTTTGTAGAGATCTATGTGATAAATGTATCGAATATTTTTCTGTTAAATATATAATATAATAATCATTTAGAACTCATATCTGATTGAACGTTGTTTTAGGGTTTATTACTTATTTCAAATAATAGGGGAAAATGTAATATGTACCCTTAGGGTTTATTTTTTAGCAGTGAATGTTAAATCCACAAACACCCACAAGTTTATTCTCAGACAAAAACTTATCCTTTCCTAGATTATGACAGCCTTTTCTTTTCTGTCCTTGTGATATACTCTCTAAATTAACACTGGGAATCTGGACTAGTTTTAATTGTGCCAGACTGTGTGAACTGCCTCACAATAGGTGCTAGTAATCATGCCAAAGCCTCTCCTAGGAATAGTATATTCAAACTAAGGATTACTTTCCCCACCATGAGGTGCATTTAAATTTTCAACCCAGGGACATATAATTGAAATGGGATAGCACAATATGTGTACTAAGTCTCTCAAAGAGTCATACTAATTATGCTACAGGAAGGTAAAATGCATGAAATAAATCTACACTATTGCTGCGGGAAAGTAAACACACTTAACTCCTTACTAAAATTAATGTTGAAAACTGTAAACTCAACTAAAACTTATTCTTTCAACCCAGAGCATCCACTATAACTATCCTTGCATGTGCTATAGGAACATTCACAAAGTATAATGTTGCAGGAAGAAACAGTAAAATCCTATTCAAAATGTTAGAAATACTGAAAGTAAATCTACTCTATTCTAGTCTAATCCACCTCCCAAGTGGGCCCCCTTGGTTGGCTTCTGCTAACTACTAACACAGAAGATAAACCAAAATCACTTCATTATATTTTAGAAACTGATTACATAGGAACAATACATAAAACTAGAAAAGTAACTTGTTGTGCAAGATGCAACAAATGTATTCCCAAAAACTCTGACCTTTCAAACTAACAGTCTAATCCCTATAAATAGAGGATTGACACTTATTCAAAATAGAAGGATAAGTTCTGAATGAAATCATGCTAGAGAAGAAAAAGGGAATGTAACAGCACACGACATATGCAATAAAGTCAAGGCGACCGATTCAACAAGATAATGAGTGCAGAGGAAATATAGCAGAGCTATATTCCTATATTCTCTGGAATGGTGGCTCCTCCAATGTAGTAGCCATGTCTTTTGGTGCCATGACAATTTCCCTCATCGCAGTTGGACTTCAACATTCTTATTTTAATGTTGTCGACCACTCTTAAGCCGCTCCTTCTTCCTGGCAAGTTAGTTATCATGCGAAAATATACATATAAGTAAACTTAATCAAATTAATCCAAATATTAGAACACACATTCTGATAGCTATATGAAATACTGTAATATA
>MU224190.1:1660016-1672681 GCA_018584345.1 Thuja plicata | reverse complement strand
ATATCATTGTGTCATTCTCTGTTTTCTGTATGCATGGTATGTGGTTGCAATATCTTTGTTAAAGTAGTTAACGAATCTGTTCAGTTGTAAGGATTTGAAAGAATTTGCATAATACTTTCCTATAGAGTTTAGCGTAGGAAGCTGTTTCCGCACCTGAGTTTCCTTACAATATATAGATGGTTTGATGTGATTACAATTAGGTTGAATGATTTTTTAGGGCCCATTATATATTTTGATTTTTATTGGATGTAGCCTATATGTCAAGGCTAATTTAATTGGAGTGTACATAAAGGCAAGGCCGGCAGGTATAAGTCTATTAGGCCTTACCCAGTAGCTAGGACTAAAGATAGCATAGCTCAAGAGACCATAATAGTTGGTCTCCGTCTTTGGTCTATACAATTGAGGAAATGTTTTACCTTACGTTAGCTCATCAAATGCGGCGATTTGAAAAAATTTAATAGATAATACTTTAATGTATAACATACATTATTTTAGTTTGACGTTGCACGAATTTATCTATTTCCCACACTTGTGGACTGCAGAGATAGTGATAAATAAGCATCCCCTCCTGTGGCCCGAGTAATGCAGGCCACGAGAGGAGATGCTTCTTTATCACTATCCTCGTAGTCCACAAGTGTGCAAAGTAGATAAATTTGTGCAATGTCAACTTAAATAATATACGTTATCATGAAATATTCTATTAAATTCTTTCAAATCCTCGCATTTGTTGAGCTAATGAAAGGTAAAAACATTTTGTCAGTAATATGGACCAAAGACGAGACCCTCTATGATGGTCTCTTGAGCTTTGATATCTTTAGTGTGGCTATTCATCGTAATTCTGACGCTAATGGAAATCATTTTGACAATAGTTCTATACATCTGACGGGTTCTCCTATCAGAAAAATTACATTTTTGATAGATATTAATGATAGAAATGCTATACTTTCGACGGTTTGTCATGTTAGAGTGTCACTGCATTTCCGTTAGCATTCTAACAGACTGAATAATGACAATGTTATACGTTTGATGGGGTTTCCTATTGGATGGTTAGCACATGTCCATCGGCCTTCCAACAGACTAAATGATAGTAGTGCTATACATCCGATAGGCTTTCCTATCAGGTGTTCAGTGCATTTCTGTCAGGATTTTGACAGGTTGCCTGTCGTATATTTAACATGTTCCATTGGTGTTCCGATAGATGAACTGTAAGAATTGATATAATAAACTTGATATTACTGTGGTAATTTTTGATGGATATTCTGTCAAAATAGTGACTGTTACCATTTCTGTTGCAATTTCCAACAAAATAACCATGACGGTTACATCTGTCTAAGTACCGACAAATAGGCATTGAAAATTCAATAGATAGCTGTCAAAATTTGGCCCCAAATGTAGTAGTGCCATATGCATTTCTCTATGATGGCATGATTGTCCAGCATCGGCTGGGCAAAGTAGAGTATTGGCGCATGATGATTGATGATATTGATCAGGTCATCTGGAGACATTACCTGGGTTACAAGGGCTGGAGAGAGGATGATGATGAGATTCCTTATATGTTATCCCCTTGATGGATGATTGGTCGATCACCTCTAGTGACTAAGAGATTTTGCTTTGGTCAGGTATTACGACAGTTTGGAAGAGTCCAGGATATGCCACAGGGTATGGCATTATATGCTCAAGTATAGGTAGAGCGTTCCACATGGGGAGCTCAGGTTGATTATGAGTTTGCTTGCACAGAGATTGATCGATTGGGTTTCATCAGATGAGATATATTAGATCATGTTGTTGATGTTGGTATGTCTACGAAGTATATGGAGTGTTTTTAAAGACAGATTTATGATATTTTTAGATCCAACAGAGCCTATCCTTGATGTGGATGAGACTTCTGATGATAATGATGGAGGAGGTGGTGGTGGAGGTTCAAGAGCATTGAGAGTACAGAGGGCTCTTAGAGTACTAAGAATGCCTAGAGTACCGAGAGCTCTGAGAGCTTTAGGTAGAGGATAGATAGGACCTCAGATGTGGGGTGGACATGTTAGAGCTAGGGGTGGTGGGTATGTTCCAAAAAAGAGATAGGTTCCCCCTATACTAGTTGTAGCATGGGGTCAGCAAAGACAAAGAGATGCTAGGCAGGCACATATAGATCATGCTAGACAGGTTTTTGGAGCATAGGTTCAGGCACAACAAGTACCAGTATAGCAGGTACCAGTTATTCCTCAGATTCCTATACAACCACAGGTTACTTCAGCTCCTACATGTCCAGTACAGCCACCTCCACCTAGCAGAGTAGAGAAGGATATACAGATTTTATAGACAGGTTTCTCAGCTATGTCAGCTAAAATGGCTCAATTTAGTGTTGTGATGTAGGAATTCATGAGGAGGATGGATCAGATGAGTCAGGGTGCTTCTACCAATAAGGATCCTCCTAGGACTATAGATAAATCAGATAGAGGTCCAGATGGGCCAAGTGATACAGGTACAAGAGATGGATCAGGTATTGGGACAGGTGATGGATTAGGTGCCCCTACTGGATCTTGATTGGAGACATATTGATATTCATCTTCTTGATGTATTGATGTACCATATGTATGATTGATCAAGACTTTGATGATGTATCATTTTTTGTTGATGTATCATGATATATAGATATTAATGGACATTTTGATGGACATTTATTTATGATGCTCTTTGATACCATGATCTTGTTATGATGTTGATGTGAGATTTATTTATATGCAGATCTATATGATTTCTACGATGCATTTACGTTTAAATGTTATGGATGTGGTGTCTTAGATATGACATAGATAGATGGATGCAAATGATATGCAACTAATTATATATGTTTTTTATTTATGATGAATGTAATGATTATGAAATGCAATGGTAAAATGAATGCAACTTGTTTTTTGGATTTTGAGGTATGCAAATTATATGAAATGCACTTTTTAAATGGATGCAAAATGGATAATGATTAATGCTTTATGAATCTTTTCTTTGTTTCTTCTCTTGATATAAAAGATAACGAATAATGATTAGTGTAGTGAATGAATGCAAAAGAAAATCCCACATACTTGATTTGAAACAAGATAAATGATATTGACCCTGAAATGATTAACCCCCTTGAACTTGGAAAATCATTTAAACATGCAATTAATATAACATGAGAATACAATGCAATGCAACTAACTGTCACTAGCTTTTTGCAAAAAAAATGTAATAGAGATATAGTTTCATCATTGAACATTCTGGAACTAGGAGCAAGTACAATCATCACTGACCATGTCATGATAAGATGAATACCTCTTTCATCACTTTGGTAACCATTTAGAAAATAGTACAACCCTCACTAGTTGAATAATTGACTATGGGAGTATGAATACTAGTTTCATCAGATTCAATGTTGCAATTGGATTTTGGTATTAAGATATAGAAGATCTAAATAGCCAAGGAATCCATTTGAATAAACAAACAAAGGTTAACCTTCCTTCCTATATGAAAGTCCTCAATGGTTCTTTGATGACCATGTCCTTAGATGAATTCACACGAGCTGGTGGATCTTCCTCAAAACAGTCACACAAAGTCAAAAAACATATCATGTCTTCATCATCGCCAATCTAGTCGAAACATCATTGATTAGCTAAAAAGACATGACTTGAAAATTCAATGAATATCATCAAAAGCTTCAACTATTTTGTATTGTATCACAATTTTCAATAGAAGTCCAAACATTTTGATCATTTAGGTTTTTGTCAAATTTTAATCGTGATAATAAGGTCATGAAGCTCAAGGATCAAGTTACAAGATCGAATGCTTGGTTTGAACAATGAAATCCATCAAAGGTTCCAACATATCTCCCCTCTGAAGTTCTGAAAATCTCTTCTAACATGTGACCAAAAAGTAGAACTTATTGAATCCATTTGTATCAACACCAATGCTTTGCCCCCAAGTAAAAAAATGAGACCATGTGAAAAACTTGGGCAAATGAAACCTAGTATGTGACAATGCAGCTTAGAGACTTTATTATGACTATGCACAAATGACGGATGCAATGAGGATATACAAATGGGATGATGAAAAGGCAATATGTACAAATGCAACTAGGTAAAACATAAAGGATCAAAAAGTGCCTCTTTTCCAGGTTTTCACCTTTTGAGGTTTATTGCTCTTTTTCTCTTTTTCCCTTTTTTTGCTACCAAGGTGCCTATTGCTAGGTTTTAACCAAGGCACTTTTCTCTTTTTTCAATTTTTTTTCAATTTTTTTATATCATCAAGACGCCTATTTGCTAGGTTTTCACCAAGACAACCATTTTTTGATTTTCAAATATTTTTTCTTTCTTCATGCTCAATTTTCCTCTTTTTATGCTTTTATGCTTTTCCATTGTTTTGAATTTTTTATCTTTCTCATTTTTTTGGATTTTTGAACTTTTCTCATGTTTTTGGAGTTTGAACTTTTTGCATGTTTTTAGATTTTGAACTTTTCTCATGTACAAAGAATTATGTTGAACTCACTAGATACACACTCATCTGATACTCTTTCTTCCTATACTCTTTCATATGATCAAGTATGAAACCTCTTTAGATGGATGCTGTTAATAGGTTCTTGCAACTCATCACCCTCACAATCAGCTAGCTTTTATGTCCCCATTCTAAAAGAAGTAATTACAAAAAGTCCAAGCCAATTTGCCTCCCATTTTCCTTTCCTTTCTCTCTCTACTTGGTTTTTAGGGTTTTATCGTAACAATAAGTCTCTCACTTGAAAGGTTCTAGGTTTGATATGCTTGTTGTAATTCCTAGAGATTATGTTTTGATACACTTTCAAATGCTCACAAGGTTGTGTTTGATGTTCCTCCAACAATTCCAATTATTGAAGCCGGGCAACTCTATAATCCGAGCATCATTTATTAATCCTTGTAATGAAACTCTTAAGGATGGGAATTTAACCTCCAAAGGTAGAACAAATTCTGCCCCATAAACCAAAGAAAATAGTTTTGCTCCTGTTGGTGTTCGAATGCTTGTTTTGTAGGTCCACAATGTCAGGTTTATTTGGATGTTCCAATTGTAGTGTCACTCCAACCCCATCATTACAAGAAAGTAATATGGCCTATGACCTTGGATTGCAAGCGAAATGAAGTAAGTATACTTGATACTAAATAATCGTTAATGTCACTAGAAACATATGCTAGCATTAAGTGAAATACCATGAAGTTAATTAATGCTCTTTGATGAGATTTTACTATTATTTGATATTCATATATGATAACAATGATGTTCACATGTTATCTTGGATGGATTATGATTATATTGATGTTGATAGTAAATTATACTTGTGATTTTAGTAATGGAAGTAGATGTGAAATAATTCCATTGTATTGCCTAAGTATGTCCTTTAGCAAAGATATTACGGTGGCCTCGTGACATTGTAGGTTGATTTCATGATGATATTGATATTAGTTACTAAACGTAATAATTTATGGTACCAATGATGATTAATGATGTTAACACTAAACAATGACCCTCGATGAGATTGTATGCTATAGCGGATGATTAGTGACACTCAACATGTTGGTCTTGGTAAGGCTATGGTTGTTATCACCACCACAATCAAATGGTAAGAAATATATATTGATGATCTCTCTTGATAACTCTTGTTATTTAAATATTGTGGCTCGTTATTATTGTTAATAAATAATTATATGATGTTGTTGAGGATGCCTTAAGATCATGGACATGCTTATGATGACGATCTATGATGGGTGTGCCTGAGGTGGAACAAACTCATAGTCACTTGCTTGTGAGATCCACACGATGTCTTGTTCCCCTCCTTTGCCTATTGTTGACACGGTATATGTGTACGTTGCTTCGGCTATTGCACTAACTTGGGCAAGTACCAGGCATCGATTTCACCTAGCTTCATAGGTCTGAGTGTTCCTATTTCCCCAATGGTGGTTATACGGAGACGTCACATTGGCCAATTTTAACTAAGCCTAGCCTCGTTGTGCTAAATTAAGCGCAATTTATCTTTGCAAAGACCCTTATTACATCTGGTTACCGTCTTATGGTAATGCCAATGACCCTAACCCTATGTGGATACCTGTAAAGAGTGTCTTTGTGTTTAGATGCATTTTTTAGGAATTTCATTGCTAATTATGAGGTTATGTTTAAATTAATGATGTTATGATTTAATGGTTAATTTTGATTAAATGAGTTTAAATAGATTATTATAAGACTTTGAATGATGAATTAATGTCTGGATATTGTTTGGGGCACTTGGGAGTAATTGGGGTTGAAAAGGAAGTGATTGTTTATGAAATCTATGATTTAATGATATATTGAATTTGATAGTGTAAATGATTATAAAATATTTGAAAGAGATTAATTGATATTTTCAAAAGAGCTAAATATGTCATATATGTGCTCATTTTGATAGACATTGTATTAAAAACATAAATTGGACATTTGGGAATGCAGAATGTATCTTATTAATTAGTTATTTTAAATGTTTTCAAAAAGAAAAGTGAGTCATTTTATAAAAGTAAAAAATAGTTTATTTTTACACTTAGTTTTATTTTTAGGATTGTTTTTGAACTCTCTAAACCCTCCTACATTCAAAATTTGATTCTTTTGCTGGGAGAAAGCTATTGAAAATAATTTTGTGGGTAGGAGCTCAATAGATTAGTCTCCTCGAGTTCTTCTTGTTGTTCGAAGGATTAAAGCTAGGATTGGGTATGTGAAAAGTTCTTCAATTATGAAGTTTTACACAAGTTGAGGTAGATTTTTGTTGATTTTTCTCTCTATACTCTATCTTTTCAATTCAAATCAATTTTATTTATTTAATAATAAGATTTATAATATTTTTCATTCTTACACCGTTTGGTTTCATGCATTGTAGCATTAGTTTTGAACAAAATATCAAAAACGTGCCCTAGGTAGTGTTATGCTGCCCAAATTCTTAGAAATGATGGAAATGAGAATTTTATGTTAAAAGAGGGGTTTTGGGTGATTTTAGAACCAAAGGGTATCTTTAAATTTTTGAATTTCAAACTTTGAATTTTTAAGTTTTTTGAGCACCATTAATGGAGGATGTCATAATGCTGGTTTTTGCATGAAAATTGATAAAAGTTGAAAAGTTGAATTTGAGTTTTTTGATTTCATATTATTGTGGGTAATGATGGATATATATAATATAATTTCTTATTTAAATAAATTTGAGTTCATTTTCAATTAGTTGTGGACATTTAAATATTTGGATGAATTATGAATAGTGAAATGAAGTATTTAAGTTGCTTTGTGTGTGTGTATTTGAAATCCAATAAAAGTTATTGACTGTGAAGTTGAGTGATATATTTGACATGCCTATAATGATTCAATGTTTGAGTCTATGTTTAACCGTTACCGACATGGATGTTAAAGAGTTTATGCTTTGTGAATTTTAGCGAATTGAGAAGATGTAAAACTATGTTTAATGAAACCTGTTGTTAATGTAACTTTGTATTATTACCATGGGTATTTTGTGTGTCATGTTCATGTGAAACATGATGAGCCTTGGGTGTATATGATAGGATAAATTGGTAAGTGGCCTCCAATGTTTCACCACGTTGAGTAATCACTTGGTTAGATTATTGGGAGTAATATGAACTAGTAATGATACATAATATGAAAGTGGATTACGTGTGACTCATGTGTGCTCTCCTCATGCCTTAGAGCTTGTTAGGCTCAGAATGAGATGAAAAGATAAGATATTCTATGAGAGGTAGACTATTGATCTTGGATTCCTTATCTTTATGAGAGGATTATCCATTTTGTGTGAGCTACTTGTGCTACATGATGACACTTTCCCCTTTGTTTTCCCTTATCACCTAACCTCGTTATAGATTGAGTAGCACTCTTAATATATTACATTCTAAAGAGTAGATGATGGATCTTTTCTTATCATGAGATTGATGTGATTGCTCTTTATTGGTGTGTGTGTGTGTGTGTGTGTGTGTGTGTGTGTGTGTGTGTGTGTGTGTGTGTAAGCCTACTCCCAAGTGTCTTCTTGTTTGTTGTATTTGGGTCGTGTGTACATCTCCTAGCATGGTGGAGTGGGCCTATGGGTTCCACATGGTCGGGTGGCATTTCCAACCGCCATTAGGGACTAGAGTTTCTACATCAATATTGACATTAGTTTTGTTATTGGACTTCATCTTCTTACTCTCTTTCTCTCTTTTCACTTATCATATTTGGATATGTTATATCATTCTTTTGTATGTACCTACAGACGCATGTTCTATGAAATGTAATCTTGTGTAATCGATCCTTGATATGAAGGAAATATAAATGCACATATTAAGGAGATGCTTAGTAGTGGTTTACGTGTGTCGGTGTTGGTACCGAACACACTTGTTATGTTTCTTTACCTTGATCATAGATTATCATTACATTTATTTAGATTGTGTAGTATCAAGATGTAACATGACTAAGATTATTATTATTAGAGGTTATATCAACACTATAGAAAATATTAACACAATGATGTCTAGGATGATGTTTGTTAGAGTTGCTAAGGGTTCTTCATGGATAACATGTCTAGTGAGTTGTCATGTCATGGAAATGAAGCTCACCACTAATCATAATGGTGCATTATTCTTATACTTGCTCGGGGGTTGACTAGGACCTCAGAGGTCTCATGATGTCATTTGGAAGGGAGGAGAGCAGTCCTTTTCTTATTATTTTTGCAATGGGATACATCTAGCGATAATCATACATCTATATAGGAAATTTGTTTTGAATGACATTATCTGGTATTTGGTTAAGAGGTTTATTAAGTAATTTAAAAATAAAAATTCTTTAATGGGAATGTAACTGTTTGCTATCTATGAAATGGATTCCTTGAAAAGACTTGGTAACTTGTCCTTATAGAATTAAAGTAAGATTTGTATACTCTTTCATCATGACTCTTACACTCATTTCCTCTATAAAATTTTGATGTAACTACACATTTATTCATCTATCTAATATTTTGAGGAGGGAATAACCTTCATGATCATGTACCTAACTTTCGATGGACCTTATATTATGCACCTAGTTTTGTAGCTCTGTAAGCAAGCTCAAGTGTAACATATGGACATGAAGAGGGACTTAGGTATGCAAGTGCAAGCCATGTTATTTTTATATTTATTATTTGAACATTTTAATAAATACTATTGGTCTCAGTAGATGTATTGTCAGTTCAAATTTTTTTGATTTAAAAAATAAATAAAAAATATTGTCGATATTAGCTTGTGTTGAGTAGATTAGATAGGTTGTGCGATGTCCAATATAGTGTTTCTATTTTTAGGAATTACATTTGGTATCAGAGCCCATGTTCATACATTGGGATTTCTATGTTATGCTCTCATTGTGTTTGTTGTGAGTGATGTGTAATTGTGCTACGTTATAATGGTTTTCTCTCCTTGCTTATATGCCTTAGCATGGCGATAGATGGTTGAGGTTACCAACCATATTTTTAAGTTTGTTGAGGAGCTTACATCCTAGGCCTTTTCCTTTATTCGCTCCATTGGAGTGTGAACCTTTGTTGAGAATATCCTGAGAATGGGTGTGTTTGTCCCCTCATGTCCTTAGTTGTAGATATGCATGTGTGTTCTTTAGTGTTCTTATGGGAAGGTGGTGATGATCTTGGAGATAGTCTTGATGTTCCTATTTCGTACATTCTTTTCTTAGATTACAGATGGATACTTTGACTTTATTTTTATTTCCTACTTGTGCTATGCCTTACTGTTGCAAGTAATTGTTGATTTGATATCATGTGTCCCTGTATCATTTATAAATTTATAAGTGCTTAATGAATGTAAGAGATCGACATTTGATAAATGGTTGATTATGATAATTGTTTAAGAATAATTGTTGCATCTCTATTGTTGTAGATGGTGTGTTGGGAAGTAGTCACATTTGTGTGTACACTAGGTTGAAATGATAAATGCTTCCTTATCATAGTTAGAAAAAATGTAATTATTGCTTAAAGGAGTGTGTGGATATTACCTTTTGTGAATCGTAAAATTTGAATAATAGGCCTTGTTTAGTAATGGTTACTTGAACTGAGAATCAAAATATCTCTTCTCCCTCTCAAATTGTTTGATATGTGATTAACAAAGATGCTTCTTAATGATAAAGACATTAGAATTATGGTAAAATTTGATGTGTTGCATGTATATTGGATATATGAAGTTAGTATAATTCTTTCATGTTCTTGTGAGTGAAAAATATGAATGCTTTTAAATTGACAGATTTTCTAATGAAGTTAGAGGAAATATGAATGGTGGGTAATGTTTCCGAGTAAGAAAATTATTATGGATGTTAAGGAGCACTTGTAATTATTATGTGATGCTTATGATGCACAATTTTGGGCAGCGATGTAATTTATGTTATAATAATGTAATCTTATTTGGAAAGTACTTTCTATGAATGTGAACATCTAGTACCAGTGCTATGTTGAGTGTTGTGTATAACCAGTACTTGCATTATGTTCCCATGGGGTGGTGAGGATATGCACCCAACCATGGAGGTTATGTTTTCATATGGGTATGTGAGAACCATACCGTCATTTAGTTTTCTTATTTTCACCCTACTGAGTGCCAACCCATGGGTTATTGATAAGTCAACATGTGAAGGGGTAGTAGCATCACCTTTTCCTTGGGTAGTTGTATGGCACACATGTAATGGCGGCACGAAGTGACCTTAGCTTCCATTTCTTGAGGAAAAAGGTAATCAATGCTTCCCCTTATGATGGACCCAAGTACATGATTCATATGTGATTATCCTTTATCTCCACAGTTCTTGAGTATGATGCCAGTACCTGATGTGAGATTTTATGGACAGATATGACTTATGGATATACATAGTTCTTGATGGTCTAGCATGTGGAGGGAGATTTTTTCTCATGCTATGATGGATACCGTATCTGCACATGCTCTGGCATGGTGCAAATGGGTATGATGCCACACCCATTACTGTTCCAACATAGTGTGGATAGTGATGTCATGTTGCTGATGGCAGTGAGATGATCTCGAGGACATGATGCCACGTACAGAGTTATGTGAAGGCGCAGTATAGATATGTATGTTATGTTTTCCTACTTGATGCAGAGCAATTTGGAGACACTTGCATTCTTGTGGAGGGATACCCATGGATGCTCGGTTATTTAGGCGTGGTAGGCATATGGATGGACCCTAGCCATGTATACCTCTGTCTATGACAATGAGCTTGAGGGATATTGTTATGCGGGGTGAACCTACATGTGCCTTCTCCACGAGGAACACTACCATGCGACATACAACCAATGTGTGCCCTCTCTGCTTGGTGTATTGTCATGCCAGGTGTGTTGACGTGTTTATTCTGTGTCACTTGATGTGGGGTGTTGCTGAGGTGAATACCTCATGCCATGTGATAGTAGGACGATGTGTCATCACATGATGGACTATTGTGATAGTCAGACCTCGTTTGGTGGCTAGATATAGTCACATAGTGATGTAATGTGCAATTTGTGATATTTTTTTTATCTTTGGTTGTGTGGACCAACAATTTTCTTATGTTATTTATGATGGTTTAGCCACAAATTGTGAGATTTATTGCACGTAGCTCTTGCGGTTACGTTTGATTTATTAATTGCAAATTCCATGGATTTTTTTCTTACCTTATTTTTGGAATTGATAATTAATTTCTCTTATTTATGAGCTTTGGTGGCTAAGGTAGTTATCTTTATTGTTTTTGAGTGTTGGTCTTATGTGGTAATGTGATTCCTCTCTAAGGACGTGTGAGATGGACTTGTTGAGTGTATACGAGGAAGTAGATGTGTTATGCCCTGCATCCCCGTCCCTACATTTTGTGTGCAAAATGTTGGGTCCCCCTTTTTTTTTCTTGTTTTTGCTTTTGTTGCGTCTTTGCCTTGTCTTTCTTTTCTTTTTGCCTTTTTCCTCCGGGGTTTTCCTCCCTTGGAGTGTGTCATTTTCTTGGTTCATTTTCTTCTCCGGGGTCCTGGATCCCGGAGGTTGCCTTTTGGTGGGAAGTTCGATTCCGGACTCCGAGATTGTTTGTGACGATGCTCCTAGTTCCTAGGAACATCATCATAAGGAATCCCTGGGCCCGGAGTCTGGATGTTTTGCTTAACTTGGAAGTTTCAGAGTGCGGAGGATTATCTTTTTACCATGGGTATAAATAGACCTGCCTATCATTATCACACTTACCGCGTTTAAAATCTTTGAGCACTAAGAGCGAAATTGAGCGATTTTCAAAGCAATTAACAGAGCAGTTACAGAAAGGTTTGCAATAATCAGGGTTTAACGCCTACTATTCTCAAACGTGTGCTAGTGCTCCGAGGTGGTGATCTTGACAAGCTTGACAATTCAGAGCTGTTGCAGAGCTCTTCTAGTAATCTACCTGTCCTCCGCCTTCTACGTTTCCAGGTTGGTTTCTCCACTTCCTTCCTCTTCGCTTTGCTCTTGTTTTCCTGGTTTTCTGTGTTTCGCTTGTCGTTGTTTTTTGTTTGTTTCATTCTGTTTTTGGTTGGCTTGTTTCCGTTTCTTTTCATCTGCTTGGTCTCTCGGTTGTTTCTCTGGTCTTGCCACCCGTTGGTGGGTCGGCTCTGTCAGAAGGTTGTCCGCCTTCTGTGCAGGTGTGAAAATCTTGTA